>CAIGRB010080025.1:16192-100231 GCA_903798255.1 Fraxinus quadrangulata | reverse complement strand
CTTTTTCATCACAACATGGAAAGGGCTATATTAACTGGCAGGCACTCGTAGTAGTGTCATCTTGATTCCACATTTCTACACATGATGTACTTATAACTCGTCAAAGTCTCTCTCTAGGCTCTAGCATTCCCCCCCTCCTCTAAGGTACTCTTGGTTGTTTTAGAAATAACACTATTTTCATAAATCAGTATAGCACCTAAACAATGTATTTGGACTTGAACCTACACTTCTATGAATACAGTATTCCTATATTAGGACTTGAACCTACACTTCTGTGAATACAGTATTCCTCCCTTTATGCATGCTAGTATATAATATACGGATGTTGTAAATGTTAAAAGAGGGGTGACTGGGCCTGCAGTTGTCCACTTTACTTCTGAATCCGCTGCTGTACAGTTTGCTGCAACTGATTATTATTTTTCCCTCTTAGATTGTCACGCCCATGCAGGAAAAAAAGTGAAGAAAGCTTTAGATCCAATTTACGGAACAACGTATAAAGCTTGTGCATCTCTTTATACGGTTTGGGTATGAAATCTGAATGTAATGTCCTTTTCTTTTCTGGTCTCTTTCTCAGGTATCCAAGCGATGCAGATAAGCATCTGTTGGCTCGACAGACTGGTCTATCAAGAAACCAGGTTTTTTTTTTTTTTTTTTTTTTCCGTAATGACGTTTCTCTTTCACTAGCTGCATGACACAATTTTGATGAAACTTGTTTTATTTTGATATTAAAAACACGATTTCTTTTTTACTATTCTGAGAGAGAAAGCGAGAGATTTTGCGTGAATTTGGAATTTTATTCTTCTTTCTGTTTAAGAAAAAGTTTAAGACTTTTTTTATATTTCTTTTGTTTCATTGGATTCTTTCCCACAAAGAGAAATCTGAAATGGAGAGAAAAAAACCCTGTCAATATTAACAGCAGAAGCAAGTACGAGAGAGTGAGACATGAAAGTTTGCAGCTTTCAATCTTTCTTTATGTTCAAACAAAAAAATCTAGTCGCTCTTTCTCTCTCTTACGTCCACCACACATTGAAATCCACTCAAGATAAACAATCAGTTTCATAAATAAAACTGGAAATGAATTTCAATTTTAGTTAAAAAATAAAAATTCATCAAATCCATATGAATTCGTTTTCCATAGAAATAAAGAAAATGAAGTTTAAAATGGTTGCACTTTGGAATTTGATTTCCATCAAACGGTCAAAGTGGATTTCGTTTTTTTCAAATGTAACATTTTTCATGGAAAATGAGGCAATCAAACAGAGCCTAAATGAATTTGTACTGAAAACATATGACTTTTGCTAAATTTTTTCTTTCTAGTTTCTATCATTTTTCAGTTCTATAAAAGATCGAATTTTTGTGCATGTTTTAGCTGCAATTAATGTAGTATCATGCATAACACCCCTATAATGTAGTTAGGAAAGCCGCCTGGTTTTGAATGTAAACTTTAATCACCCGTAATTGTGGCTTATTTTTTAAGGAAACCTTTGAGGTATTGAAGGTATTATGTAAGAACAATACACCAAAACCTTGTTTATATATTATTGTTCTATAATCGGCCCTACTTATTTCTTAGTAATAACATTGAATTAGTCCATCAGGGAAAATGACACAGTCAAAATCTTAAATTTGCTTTTTTACATTACGTAGGCATTATTAGTAAACATCATTAATTTCCATGAAGTCGTTGAATCTACCGGAGTCAGTCAATTGAATTGAAGTGCAATCTTGACTCTTATGGTTTAATGATGTTGATTTTGTTTGTGTGTGTGTTTTCAGGTCTCAAACTGGTTCATTAATGCCAGGGTCCGTTTGTGGAAACCTATGGTAGAGGAGATGTATCAGCAAGAGGCCATAGAAGACGAGACAGAAGAGAGAGAGACTAATGCACAAACTTCAATGCAGACCAACACCACCACAATTGCTGCAGAGACAGCTGCTACTGCTTCTGCAATTACTCCATCAAGCAAAAGATCCCAAATCAATGAACCAGAAAACGACCCTTCATTCATTGCAATTAATACCCACTCTTCCTCGGAAAACAAGGCAAAACAACCCAACATAATGCCTGGTTCCGCCTCCGCCATGGCAGCGCAATCTTTTCCGGCAGCTGCGAGCCACCAATATGGGACTGCCAATACTGATTCTGGAAATGCTGATATTAATGAATCAACGCTTATAAGAATTGGGACGAGTGCAGGTGACGTGTCACTCACACTAGGGCTACGTCATGCCGGAAACGTACCGGAGAACAGTCCCTTTTTAGTTAGAGACTTTGGAGGATGTTAGAGCTAAATTATACGGTGATTAAAATAAGAAAATCTTCGTCAGTTGGTCTGTATTTTGCTTAGTGGATTATTTTTGTTTTCTTTATTTCTCTAGACAAAATACATAATTAAAAAGTAGAAATTAAGTAATTTTAGCAAGGTGTACGAAATTTATCATAATTGTATAGTTACAATATGATAATTATTATATTCTGTATGTTATAAATATACACAATACTCAATTTGAGGTGGTTGTTTGGGTCCAACGGGAGACAACGCGAGTCCAAAGTTCATAAGTTAATTTCCATGCATTATTTCTTGTAAAAAATGAGAGACTGAAGGAATAAATTAAGTGGCTAATGTTTTTTAGAGTAGTTCAACCCTTGTATATGTTGGTTACTATAACCAATGTTCGATTTTCCTTAACATACTTCACGAGATGAAGGGTCGAGTAACACCCATCTTGAAATTTCATTACCAGATTAAATTTTAGACGGATTGCATTGGATGTTTGAGCTTATTAGTGCTTATTACGTCTTAGGGATCTATTTTGAAATGTCATTTTTTCAAGAGTAGTAAAGCTCTTATATGTTGTTTAGACCTAAAGAGAATCGTGCTTGTAAGATATCACGAATTCAATAAAACATGTTATAGTAAGGGTTAGCTAAAACTAACTTGACCTATTTGTGATTGCTAAATATCTAGTTGATTTTGATATTTTAATGGTTATTATAATATTGAAGCAAATATTGTGGTCAAAAAAATATCAATATGGCTGATCCTAAATTAATTGGCAGAAAAAACTTAATTTTTAAATGTTGTTGTTGATTATTATCAACGGATTTACATGTATTGGATTTATCATGTGATGATGTTAGATTTTGATTGTGACCCAAATTCTATTTGAAATTCTATTTGGGAGTTTTATTGAGAGTTAGTAGTTGAAGAAGTTTTGAAAAAGTCGAAGACGTAAACAAGGAGAAGATTCGAATTTAAAATCTCTCACTAGTTGCTTATTAGGCGCGAATGAAAATTTGAATTTCAGTATCATCACCGCTTGTTAACCGCTAGGCAAGTGCTCGAGCGATCGTGTTATCTGGTGCAACTCGGTTTCTCGATTTCGACAGTTTTTTTCTCTTGTTAAATCTCTAACACTTTGTCATTGGTTATGCCTATTATATTAGAACGTCACCTTTTGATAGTCTCTTCTTGTATTATATATAGGAGTAATTACATGTCTTGGGTAGGACCAAATGTGGTGCAGTTCGGTTCAATTTCATATCTAACTATAGAAGTAAATCAATCGATTCTGGTTCGATCTGATCTGATTCTTTGTATTAATTTTTTTTACTTTAAATAAAGTATTAAATTACTTTTCAAATTAAAATAAACAAAAATACACTCAAAGGCTCAAAATCAATTAATAAGGGCATAAAAAAGATAAATTATTAAACACAATATAAACTGTAAAATCTAGATCAAACATTAATTATTATGAAAATTCATACAACTATATATATATCTATTAAAAAATGTATGTAGTATTTGTAATCAGATTATCTTTAAGGAGAAGATCTTGATTCTAATTATCGACCACTTTGAAAATAACGAGAAATTTGAGTTCTCACAAAAAATTGAATTAAAAATACATTTTTTCCTACTGGGTTGCATTAAATCTATGAATTTTTGTAAAGTATTTATAAAATTATTTATATTTATATATTGATTACTCATTAAGTTTTACTGTAAATGTAAGAAGAAGTGTGTGGATAATGAGATTTTTGCGAGATAATTAATTTTAGGGTTTAGTGTTTAAATATCTTGTGCATATTTGTACAGTATATCAACAAAAAGAGAAACTGAGGAGAATTAAATTTACTATTGGTTCTTACAGTAGTACCATAATCGAACAAGAACCAATCGGTTCTCAATACAAGATCCCAAAATCGATCTATTTAATAAATGAATAGAAATCAAACCGATCGGTTCTATCTGATTCCACTAGTTTTGGGAAAAGTTCCCACATGTAGTCTTGGGAGATCCATCAAACATAAATTGTACTCCTTATATATTTCGATAATAGTGAATTCTCATTCTCTTTCCGTGATTTTACCCTAGTTGGGTTTTCACGTAAATATTTTGTTCTTGTTATTATTTTTTATATTGCCATGTTCTCGTTTAAGTTTTAACACACGACATAATTTTCCTATATTCAAATTAAATAAAATCAAACTGAAACTTGTCATTGTTTGGTGTAGAAAACGATAGAAAACAACTACTCTACCAAGTCGATTTCACATCTTCTTGATTTGGCTTATAATTAAAATTTGTTGAATCTATCATGTAATATATACCATAATTGATACCAACTGGCAGTCCCTTAAGTTTTAGAAAAACTATATGCAAAGCAACAATTACCTTGTACCAAATTTCTTGCTTTTTAACTCAGGAAATATCATGAATTCAGTTTCAGAAATTTGAAGTTGTTGTGATGCTACTATCGGATTTTGTCCAAAATTGACGTGCATGGCAAATCAACAACTGAAATGACTTCTTTTCCGATTCTATACGATAATGGACAATTGATGTTAAATGAAAAACGAAGTTAAATCTTATACATTGTCGCTTGCAGTTTTACTTGTTTATTTTGGTAAGTATTTTGATTCTTTTATCGTGTGTTGGTCTGGTCCTTCCATAAACACATATATTCTATCACTGCTTATAATCTTTCTACTTAGGAAGATGTCAATCAAAGATGAACAAAAAATGCATATTGATTTAAAAGTTTGTAATAAATATGTTACATTAAATTGTTTATTTCCGGTGGGTGGCTTCTTTCTGTGCATGGACTTACTAGCCTAGGGATTCCCAAAGCATGAGAATGCTTTTTTTTGTCTTGTTAGGTAACAAATAAATATAAAAATTGGGAAATTCACTACTAATTTCTTGTCGGAAGAGAGATTGAAAGCAAATTCAGCCCAATAGGCATCAGATGATAACTGCTTATTGATGGGCCATTGGCCCAATCAGTATACACAACGAAGTACTGTCCATCTGCCAGACAGTGGGGCCCCATGTTTTGATGTGATAGGTGTTGACACGTATAGCTGTTGGGCTTTAAAGAATTAATTCAGGAGAACAATACATAAATCAGGTTTTTAAGTATTACCATTTTAAAATTAATGATAAAGATTTTAAATTTCAAAAATTGAATTTTCATTAAAATTTATTTATGATTTAATTAATTATTATATATTTAATTGATAAATATATAAATGTCACAGATCTATACAATTTGATCACAATTTAAAAATTTTATAGGTCACAGTTTTTTCATCGATCACAAATTAAAATTTTAAAAGTCACAATTTGTTCATCGATCACAACATTTAAGCTACACCTTATTTTATGATCACAAAACATCAAATTATAGGTCATAGATTACTTTTATTGGTCACAACTCAATTATTAGTTAATAAATTGTGAGTCATGGTCACAATTTTTATATCACATTATTAATTTGTCAAAAATTAACCAATTATTGGTTGTGATGAACCAAATAATTGATCACTGACACTCACGTCCATCTCATTCCACCCACGACCATCATCACGACGCCGCACACAGCACCGCACACACTCAATCGCAATCGTCGCTGCTGCACGCACACACGCACCCCGTTAGCAGTTCATTCACCCACAACACCGTGATCACACCTACAACACCACACGCGCATACAGCCACAACACTGCACCTCACCGCACACGCACGCGCGCGCACACACACCAGTTCATTTATCCACAACATTGCAACCACCACCCCACAAAAAAATGTCCAAACCCATAGCCACCATCCCCACCGCACAATTACCCCAACCAACATCCACAAATCACAACCACCATCTCATCAAATCAACCATCTTCTTCACCTCTACCACACCACACCACACCACACCACAACCATCAATACAACACAACGGATGAAGAGAAAATAGATGAAGAGAAAACAGAAAGAATTTGAAGCTCACCATCACTGCAGCAGGAAGTGCGCTACGCACGAAGCAGCATCGATGCACGCTAATCCCCGCTGCTTCGTGCGCAGAGGCGTCACGCTTTGCCGCTGATCATGCAACACAAACGACGACTCTGAACCTGTCCCGCACGGTGCCGCAACTGTCGATCGTCGGCTTAGGTGCCTGCGAGGTGGTGCTAGTGGTGTTGTGGTGTCGGTGGGGTGGTGGCAGCGACGGGAATAGAGAGAGGGGAGAGAGAAAATAGGTCGGCAGGAGAGAGAGTGAAAGAGAGAGAAAAAAAAATGAAATAATTAGGGTTTGAAATTATGTAGAATTGATTTAAATAGAAAATAATTTAAAAACTATTAATTAAAACTTTATTTATGTATTATTAAAGTTGATTTTGAATTTATGAAAATAGTATCTTAAAAACTTGTGATGTTGTAATTTCCTCTTAAACTAGTTGTACAAACTTCGTTTACAAACTAAGCCATTGTTTGATTTTTATTATTCTCAAAATATATTTTTCTCTTTTATTTTCGACGACATATTTTTCAATAAAATAATATTATACATAAACATAAAAATTTTCCTTATTTTCTAATTATACATTCTCCATCAATCTATTATTCCAAAATGCACTATAAAGATAAAATGAGACTAAAACAAGCTCTAAGTATTGACAATATTTAAATCACTGATTTCTATTGATTTCAAAAACTATTTTCGAAATGATTAACCTAAACATTGACAACACATAATTTATAAATCAAACATGCCGACTTAGTTTGTACATATAGCATAACTCAGCTTAAAAACTTGTACTTCTCGCTCTATTTGGGAGGTAAATTCTTTCTATACTTTTCTAGGATTGATTAGCTCTTAGAAAAGTTAGTCCTTGTCCCATTTTTTGTAGATTTGATAAAATTAAATTTTTTTTTTTGAAAGTATATGTGATTAAAAATGTAAAGAAATTTAAATTTACGTGTAAATTATTTATTAAAAAATATTCAATTAAATGAATTTTAAAAAATGGCCTCAAATATGAGCTTTCTTTTTTGTTTTATCGTAATGACATATTTATTAAAATAAGTAATGTTAAGTGATAAATCTCATATCGAATAAAGATAAAAATATAAATCAACATATAATGGTTTGAATTACCCCTCTTAATAATTTTGATCTTTTGAGATGGAATTTCAAGTTTTAATATGGTATCAAAGTTCATTAAATTCAAACGAGCAATTTGATTCGATTAAGACTCAAAATATGATCACACGAATTTCAAAATTAATCTACTTAAATGAGTTACCATTTTGTGGGGACATGTTAAGTGATAAGTTCCACTCGAATAAAGATGAAAAATTTATATCAAAATATAAATGTTTGAATTATTCCTTTTAATAAAATTGACATTTTAAGATGAAATTATAAATTTTAATAGATATAACGTCAGCAAAGAAGAAAACAATTAAATTTTTTTTTTTTTCAACTCTATCAAGTACTATGAATTAAACATGAAAAAACTAGTTTTGTCCATGTAAGGGTAGATTTTAACATTGGCAAGTGATTTACCTAGTCCATGTTTGTCCCTCATTTTCTACAAATTCATTTATCATCAAGCTCATTTTCAATAATATATTTTCTCAATAAAATAATTTTATACATAAATTATTAATTTTTTTCCTGTTTTTTCACCATATATTCTCTAAAAATAATATTTTTCACAAAATTTTATTCTAAATAAATCTATGTCAAATATAGGCCTAAAATGATATGATAGATAGGAACGATTAAACCTATGTTTGATGGTCATTATTTGGTCAAAACAATGTTTTTAATTATATTTTTAGGAGAATACTTGATTAAAAAGTCGAAATTTTTTTTGGACTTATATACATAATATTTTATTGTGTAAATATGTGACTAAAAATAATTACGTAGAAAAAAGATTTTTAAAATAATGGTGATCAAACAAAGGTTAAATCTTAATAAAACAATATTGAAAATAAAAAGAAAAGAATGTAAAATTTTCTTGCCGGTTTGATTCTCATTTTTGGGATAAAATGTATTATGGAACAGTGATTTTTTTGAAAACTATATGATTAAAACGTAAGTAAAAATTTTTAAAATATGTATATAATTATATTATGAAAGAATGTAAATTAAAAATAAGTTTTAAAAAATTATATTGTTGAAAAAATGGTGCTCAAACATCGACTGGATGCTGTCAAATGTTGAATCAAACCCACAGCATGCGTACATCAGTTCTCGCGTTGTCTATCCAACATGTATCACATCAATGTTATTTTGCAGAATCTTCATTTCAAAATCAAGTGGATTTCAACTTCTCCAGCGAACCCATTAATTCTCGGGGAAAGGACCACATTATCCTCATTCGGACAATGAATGATTTTTTTCAGAGAGAGATTTTTCATTTCCACAAAACTAGGACCACCTCACATATTAATTTCTGAGTTTTTTTTTTTTTTTTCCAGATTTCAAAATCCCACAATATTTTTGAGAAAAATGATATTTTGAATATGTATCACATCAATGTTATTTTGCAGAATCAGCATTTCAAAATCAAGTGGACTTCAACTTCTCCAGCGAACCCATTAATTCTCGGGGAAAGGACCACATTATCCTCATTCGGACAATGAATGATTTTTTTCAGAGAGAGATTTTTCATTTCCACAAAACAAGGACCACCTCACATATTAATTTCTGAGTTTTTTTTTTTTTTCCAGATTTCAAAATCCCACAATATTTTTGAGAAAAATGATATTTTGAATAGTAATTTTTTAAATTATTTTTTAGCATATGGGATTAAAAAGTGAAAAAAAAAATTAGGTTTACGTACAAAAAATTTTATTGTATGAATGTGGGGTTAAAAATGAATATGAGAATAAAAAAAAATTGTTTTAAAAGCAAACAAACGGGGCTTAAATGGTTGCTCATGAATTCAAGAACACGTTGAACAGTTGAAGAAATTAATATGCCATGCTGTTGGTAGGCTAGTTGGATTAACTTTTAGGAATACATAATTGGCCATCTCGCTCATGAAGGTGGTGTGCATGCTTGACTCGCGTGCCTACTGCCTAATCTGTCAAATCATAGTCCAACTTCAAACCATTCTAGAGGCCAAGACGAGTCATGGAGAAATGTGGTGGGGCTGAGCCAACAAATTGAAATTGATTCTTGCTCCTGTAACATTTTTATACCCGTCCTTGTAAAATCTGCCATGGTTTCAGATGAAGTTCCAGCAACTGGAGCTCAACAGAACACAGGAGCCTAGTTCGTCATCAGAGTTTCATTGCGAGGTAAAGGCCAACCAGTTTGCTAAGCCTTATAATGCACACTTGGCGAAATTATAACGCACGCAACAATTCGAACAAGCAACTGCAATGTACAATTACAGAACAGGAACTTGAACAAATGCGAAAAAGACAAACTTCTTCATTGCATTACTGAATATTCCTTACATTGGATTAACTATTACAGTATCAAACTAATTTCAAACGCACACAAAACGGATATTAAGCAAAAAATTAAGATTCATCAATCAAATGGAAAGTGTCAGTCTGATGAACAGAAACGTTTCACTGTTTCTGTTAACCCTCGAGCAGATTTAAGGCTTCTCTCTATCTCCAGAACATACGCTCCTTGACTTCTAGAAGGCTTCTCAGTCCTTTCAAAATTTAATTGGTTCAAGAAATATCTTTAGGCTTCCAGCTAAAATTCAAAATATCATCGACAATTCCATGTTGGAAATTTGTAGTTCTACTGTTCTGGCTGCTGGTGATTTCCTGATTCTGCATATGGTCTAATGAATGTCCTCCTCCACCAGACCTCGAAAGCTCTCTGAAGATTTGGACAGTTATCGCCAGCCTTCAAAAAACTTTCTAACCAAGAAAGCAAAATACTTTGCTGGTCCTCCAAAGGCAGCGTGAGGATTGTCCTGCCAATTCCTTCCTCCACAACCTTCCTGTCAAATGACCTGCTTCCATGTTGTAACCAGTTATAGTCATTGATCAATGGCTGTAGCCAGGTTAGCAATATTAAGTGACGAGTATCCTTAGATGGAAGAAGCTCCCCTCGTCCTATTCCAACAAACAGCCTTGCTGTAATCGTGCTTACATGGTGGCGCGACATGATTGGAAGTTTGGAATGAAGTGAAGCCAATTCTTGCTGTCCAGCCCACATTACTGCAAATTCTTCGGCTTCTTTCCAGTTGGCTAAAATCTCAAGCAACCATGTGAGGTTATCAGCCTGTATGGCCATCGACTTCACCACTGGTTCTCTGTAATCAACTGGTTTGTTGGTAAAATTGGGTTCGGCAGCTTGTTTGAACAGAGATAGCAACAAATCTAGGCAGCTTCTGCACGAGGCATACAGAGTTTCATGGCATAAGTAGGACAATCCCGAAGAGCTCGGAAGACTGTTATTTTCCCTAAGAAGTTTCAGTACAACGGATTTCATTTCACGCCGCCCTCTCTCCTCTTTGCTCTTGAGAACTAACTCCAATATATGAGAGAGAGTGTCCTTAGGTGGCTTTGAAACATCAGAAGAGACACGTTTCAATACGGGTGTGACTCCAATGCCATCATCTTGGAGAGACAACACTGAAGAAACCACTTTCTCTTCTTCTTCTTCCCCTACCCAAGGGACTGCTTCCAAGTACTCCAAACATGATTGTATGCATGATGTGAAACCAAGTTGTTCTGCAACCTATAAGGTAGTTAGAAATAGAATTATGGCATGCATCACGCACAATTAGGTCAAGTTTGTCTCCCAAAAAGAGTTAGTATTGGATATATTGGTGAATGATATGATGTACTGCTTACTGCTTCTACTGAATTATATAAAAACTCAGACAAACACGAGCCATTGTACTTCTTACAACATAATTTTGAGGGGTACATTCAATAGCATATTATCCTGCACTACAATTCAAACATAAAAATACTCCATTCACCTTATTGATAAAGATATTGCCTGAGTATACATCTAGATTAACACAATGATGTTTTAATAAACTAGTCCACCCTACATTCAATTCTGACAACAGTATTACATGTCTAAACCCAGATTGATAACTACAAATCATGAGATATTTCAGGTTTTTGCCAGCCCAATTGCCACAGAAATCTAGGTTAACTGCAAACTTAAAGGAGGAGCTTCGTGTAAAACCATATGCAACCAAGGCCAGTGAGATTTCAAATTGGATTAGACATGCCAATTTTCTTTATAATTTCCAAATGGCCACCAAATATCTCAAGTTCTATATCTATAAACAAATTTATTACTTGATTGCTAAATTGGGGCCAACTAAAAGCTTGTTTAAACAAAATATCGTTATGCTCACTCATACTAGGTAATGTCGGAGCAATGCCTACAAAATGTATCTAAATTCTTGCTTGAGTGTGCGTGCTTGCACAAATATATTCTCTAAGATAAACTTGAATTACCACGATGATCATCTTTATAAGTTGTAATCAAAACTTTAGCTATGAACTTAAAGAGAAAATCCACTGATAGTTTTTAAATTACCTTCAATATGCGCAGAACACGTGCAACACTCTGTTTAATCAACCGCTGCTTCAGTTCTCTGCAGTACATTAGTCCGACAGTTTCAACATATATCTCAACATCCTCACATTCTTCGATTTCAAGGCAGGGAAAAATAGGCTGCTGTTCTGATATCTTGTGGGAAAAATAACTGCTATTGTCCATTAGTATACTCCTGTGAACACTCAATTTCACAGCAAATCCCTGCTTTCCCAGCAAAATTACTTTCAGATCACTGGTTCCAGATTCACCGAACTCAATTGAAACCTTCCTTGGCACATTTTCAAACTTAGGTCGAGGCGTCTTCTCACTCATCTCCGAAGCATTAAGAACAGGTGCGTCCGAACTACAAGTTCTTTGCTCCTTGGTTACAAAACCTGTCCTCGATTTTGTTGTTCCTGGTTTTTTCTCATTTTCTGAAGTTTGCTTTTTCTGGACTGAAGTACTAGGATTCGGAGGAGACGATTTGGACTTGTTGAGATGATTCTGTGTCTTGAGTGACTTTTGGAAGACAACAGGAGAGGGGCAACACCAGAATCCCTCTGGGGTCACAGCAATTGGAACATTTTTAATCTTAGTTTGACCCTGTTCTACTCTTGTAAGTCTAATTTCGGCCATTTCAGCAAGAAATTCAACCCCTTCAGTCAATTTTTGGCACTTACAAATGAAAACAAGAATGTGGAACCTAAAAAATTCCAACAAACATTTACTTCTACCCAAATTAAACTTCTCTGTCCTCAATTAAGATAAAGAATACAAAGGTCTAATTTTTAATTTAAACCCCGGCCCTCTTACAGACACTCTGCAATTGACTGAAAGATATACAGAGAAAAATTCTTGCCAAATTGAAATTCAGATCCCAGAAGCAAACATAAAGTACTGGGCTAAATTCCATTACAATAGAATCTCTCCACAAACATTTGAAGAAAAGAAAAAAAACATAATCTTTATGACCAATAATGCAGATCTTCAAAAATCAGACAACCCATAAACCAAAATCAGTACAAGAAAAGGGTAAATACCAAACATAATTCTTCAAAATGTTCTTCTAATTTCATACAACTAGCCCAAAATCTTAGTCCAAGGAATTTAATCTGCCCATTCTAATGGAATTCTAAGAAACCCCAGAAAAAGCACAAAGACTAACCAACAAACGCGAAATCTGAGAGGGTTATCTGAAAACCCACCAGCTTTAATTTATGAATCCACGAGCCCTCTGAAAATGATTAAATGGAACTTTGATGTCAAGCATCAAGGGAACCACTATTACATAGATTTAACAGAGTGGAATGATGAGTGAATATAAATAAATATTTTATAATTATAAAAACTGCTGTAAAAAAGGCACATGATATCAAAAGTTTAATAAATCAAAGAAAGTGATGATAATATACGGGTTGTTTTTGTAACTTCACCTGAGTACTGTCTGATGAAGCTTTCTTGATTTTATAATGTGGGTCTGAGAATATCTTGTTTTTTGCCTGTGCAAATTCTTCCCCTCTCCTACACACAAACAGAGAGCGATCGAAGAGAGACAAGCATGAAAGGGGAAGTGGGGCTGCGTTTTTTTTGCTTTTTGAGCCTTTTCCTGTGCAATGTCCAAAACTAAAAGCCAGAACTGTCAATTTTATTGCCTAGGTTCTTGGCTTCAATTATCAACACTATATTAATTGTTAATAAACGGTAGTTGATTAGAAAGATTGTTGAAATATTTATTGCCTACAACTCAGTCTTGAGAACATCATGTGGGCAAAACAAACAACAAATTATTATCTTTAAATAAATTTGATGTTGATGTGATTTTTTTCTCTATTCCAATATAGTTCTTGATGCATCATCGCATGCCAGTAAGAGGAGACAACCCAAGAGGAAATTCATGTTACATCATATTAAATGTCAGTCCATCACAACCATCCTCCTTTACCTAGTTTAAAACTAGCTAAGACATGAAAGAGTTAGTCAAAAAAATCATTTGGTAATTTGGTTGATTTTGACATACTTTTTGGACAATTTCCACCGGTGACGACCGTGACACCAAAAAGTGGAAAGTTATTATCAGCGTCGTCCAGAAACGAAGCTCAGAGACAAATACATGAAAAGTGGAAAAGTTCGAGGACATTAATTGTCGATTTTCTCAAAAACAAATTATTATAGTCTATGTACTAACATAAATTGAAAGCTTTTGACCTGATTATAACAATTTCAAACACAACCCAAGTTCTTACATGCTTCTACTATTTCATTAATCCAATTCTCGACAAACTATGGAAATTCCAAAGACAAATTAATTAATTAATATAGGTCCCATTATGGGGCAAAAGTTACATACCTAAGCATTAAAAGCAGCCGACTAATAAGTTGCTTTGAATTACTTTTGACTTTGCCTTTTTTTTTTTTTTGTGCATTATTTTATGGCCAAGGATGGTGCTAGGTTGCTGTACAAGTGCAATAATAGAGTTAGCGTTGGCAATTGAGGAGTGAAAATAAAGCGACATGCTGTAACCATCATTGAGAGTTGCCGCATAGAAAGGATCCTTGCCGTATAATGAATTGCTGTAATTTGGTCCCCTCAAACATCTAAAAAACTGGAACAACACGAATAATTTCGATTAGACATTCTTCTTTTTATAAAATTAATATTTTTAGATGAATGTCGCGTTAAAACGCAAATGCGATATTGCATACAGGTAATATGAGTGGATGTAAGTTCAGTGTCGATCCTAAAATAATTGTTTTAACTTTTGTGATTAACGAAATTATACTAATCTCAACTTCATTTGATAAGTAGGTTTGAGTGGATTATAAGCTAAAATTAACTAAATAACTCAACTTTAATTGATCCAGCAAAATGAAGACGTTGAGACTCACAATTTCATTCCTCAAACTTCGACGCAATATAATCTGAATCTGAATCACCCTTTTGTTACTTATAAACTTGAGATTACTGTTAGTCCTTTTTTTTTTTTTTATCGGTTTTTGATTAAACAATAAAATGCAAAGTTTCCAAATTCGACGCTTCTTCATTTCCCTGCATCAACTCAACTCTGCTGCTAGTTAAGATTCATAGTCGTCAAGAATTGTTTATCAACAAAAGTGAAATTTGTCTGCCTCCTTAATTGAATTAAATAAATATTATTCTAATCACACAAGACTAATTGAATACAATCTGTTGTTCTCTCTATATCCCAATCCTCAACCACTGCAGTCTGCGATCAATGCCTAATGGCCGCAGGCAGTAATCTATCACTGCGTTTTTGCTCTATGTTAATGGCTTTCCATTTTGCTCTATATGCATCTTTTCAATTAAACGATCCAGGTCAGGTCACCAATACCCCCAATGTTTCTGATTCTTTTTTTCTCATTTCTGTTCTAATTCCATGTTTGCTATTTCGTTTCAATTGTTTTAGATTGGTATTTTTGGTTTCCTCTATATGCCGTTGCTTGTGCTGTCAATTTGGTCAACGGAGTGAAAACAGAGAAAAAAACGAGAAAAATGGCCAAATCTGCAGTTTGGCTTGGGATGTTCTTGTTCATCAAGGTTATAATTGAAGATTTCATTGATGGAATAGCTGGATTTTTGTCATTCGATATGCGGGAGAGAGTTGTTAGAGAAAAAATTGGAAGCGTATTGGTTATTGGCTCCATGTTTATGCAACTGGAATCATCAATACACCCAACTCATCCCAGCAGCAATCAGCAAAGGACTCAAGTTGCAAATCTAGGTACTCGAATTGCTATTCCAGATTTTCATTTTCCCATCGAACAGAACATAAGCATTAGTTATATTTTTTTCAAATTTATTTATTTATTTTTGTGAACAGGAATGGCAATTTTGGTGGGGATTGGTTATAGCCTCTCTCTGTTTTTCTTTGTATTCCAACACGGAGAGATTAAATTTTGATCAGAATGGTTCCCATTTTTGTGACATTCAAGTGCCACTGCTGGTAATGATTTTGTTCAACAGAATTTATATTCATATATACACAAATAAAAGATGAATTATGCTGAGTGTAAGTTCCATATGTTACATCTTTGTTGACTCGTGTGTAAATTCAAAAAGTATTGAGCAGAAAAGTGTATTGTTTTTTAAAATTGTCCAATCACGTCCCCGACACGTGATACAATGTCAAAAATGATATAAAACAAAATGTATATGTAGCATGATTGATAAAGGATTTAGCCATGGACATAGAGATGAGTGAAAGTGAAGTTAGCTTATTCAATATCGGTACAAGTCAAATTAGCAATTTCGTGATTTAGTATCATCCTTCAATCCAAAGATTTTTGAAATTTGACAATCAAGAAATCCAACATTTACATATGTAGCCCATGTTTGGTCGTGATACTACTAGGATTTTTATCAAAAAATGATAACTTGAAATGAGAGAATTCGAATTAGAAATTGCATGCCACAATTCGAACCGTTTAAGTAATCGGACAAGTCATCGTTCATGCCTCCATCAAATGCATTTCTACCCTTGCTATGACCCATGTTACATTTACTCATTTATCAAAATTTTAATGCAATTTTTTCCTCCTTGCATCATAATTGAGGGTCAAAACGATCTCTTGACCAAGTTATGGATGAATGTTCAGAAAGTCGTTTAGCGTTCTACTTTTGCTCATCAAAAAAGTTGATTTCTTTAATTGGGGACAAACACGTGCTTATTTTCAAGTCAATTAATGTGACATATTATCAATTTGTGTGGATTTTAGATTAAATTTCAAAAAGCAATTTTTTTCCCCCTCTAAATATATAGGAGTTCACAACCTATAAAGCGAAGAAGTCTTTTGAAAACCCGCCAAGAACATACCCTTCCCTGCATTCGAAACCCCAAATCAGAAGAAAACCCGCCCAGAACCACTCATGGCGACGCCAGCCAGCGTTCTCCTCCGCCGCAGTTACTCTCGGAAAACTTTTCCTTCTTCCACCAGCACAGCCGTCCGTCCTTTCTTTTTGAAAGAAGTTTGTATTTCCTTTCCCCTGTATTATCGTTCGTGATTATTGTCTTATCACATGTAGACACGATCACTCCAATCTTAACACTTCTTTTTGTGTTTCTTTTTCCTTGTTGCAGGTTTTTTTACACGATTGGTGGCTGATCAAAGTCGATAAGGATCCACAAGAAAAACGATTAGGGATTGGCGGTTTCACTTGTAGAGAGTAAGATTTTTACTATGCCCATTATATTTCTCTGATTTATGGTAAAAATCGATAATAATGAAGTCGTAACGTATTGGTTGGGAGAGTGAACCGAAAAGTTGAATACAATTTCTGATATAGTGCATGTATGTGAAATTAAGAATACTTTTAGATTGGGCGTTTTTTTATTGATATTTAACTATTCATAAAAGCCATTATTTTCACTTCTTAAAAACAGCTTTTGCATTTTTTATTTTGTAGTTTTTGTTTGTCCAAGATAAGAGAGCTGAAACTTTAGTGTAGGTAAAAATTCTGTAATTTTTAACTCAGCAGCAAAAAGAACCATATTCAATTATAAAATTAGTTTAGGATAAAATGTTGGAGAATGCGTTCCTATGTTGATTTGCTCTATTCACAATCTAAAAGACAGACTTTGATTGAATAACTTTTATTGTCAATTTAGAGTGTCATGTATGGACTCCTTACTAGTATGACATTTTACCAGAGTTTAAAATTTGTGTTATTTTGGCTGCCCTAATTGCCTGTTTAGTCGTAAAGTTCTGTTGGGTCCATTTTTTGTTTGTTGTTGGTGTTGCACTCTGAATATTAACATCGTTGCCTGAATCCTTATCATATTGCTGCATCATTAACTGCACTATTTTCCCATGACATAGGAGACAAGGGACAAGAGTTTTTCACTCTGCATCAATATCCAAAAGACTAGATGCTGTCACTCTTAAGACGGAAGATGGAATAACTATTACTGTTCATGGACATCTGAATACGACTCGCACTATTGAAAATGGGTTCCCTCAAGAGGTATTGATTTTTAGCTCTCTTTATCTTTATTTTCAATGAAGCATACAATTGGTACTTAAGCAGAATTGATTTAGTATTGTGTATATGGAGGCAATGAAACATGAACTAAATGCTTGAGCATGAAGTCAGATATTTCATCCTTTTTTTTTTGTCCCTTATGTTTTCTCCTAGTTTCTCGTAACGTAATCACTCTGTCTGCCCATTAATTGTCATTGAATCCTTTCTTGGTAGTTGCTTTTGTGAAAGTGGATTTTTCAATTTTTTCCCTCCAATCCATTTTTCTGATATGGATTTGTTTGGGCATCTCTCCCTTCTTCTCTATTCCACTACCCTTGTTTATTAGTCTCTTTAGCACGGAAACTTCAATTAGGGTAACGTGTCCGTATCCGACACATGTCGAACACGAGTCGATATCGATACTTCTTGGACACTCTACCGTAATCATTTTTCTTTTTATATTAAAAATATTATATATTGTTAATTCAAAGTTGTTAGCAAGTAATAAATAGATACTCATGTTAAAAGATTTCTACAAGAAAAATTAATAACAAGTATAAAATTAAATTTATACTATATAAATGAAAATTTTTTAAGAATTTAATCAACGTGTCATGTCTGTACTTTTTTTAAAAATCGCTTGTTGGCGTATCCAATACGTACCGTGTTGGACACAGGTGTACGTGTCGGTGCATCAGTATTAGTGAATTGGATATGGCAAAGATGAGGTACGTGCATGTCACTCGTTTACACTTAAAAAAGAAAATGTAAGCATATTGAATAACTATTGAGCTGTAAGCTGGCATTGTCGTTGGAATCACGTAAGGTGGCTTGATCCTATTATCCCATTTTCAGACATAAATTTGGATCTTGGGTAGATGAACTGTACATTTTCATAACATGCTTAACATCTCCGATCAGTAAGAGCTTGAAATGGGGGTTGTAATGTCCTAGTTTAATTTCTGGTTGGGTAGAGGTTTCCAATTTCCATAGCTCCCTACCCCAGCTCTCGTCACAAAAATTTATATATGTACTAATGAGAGTTTCAACTTCTTTCAACTTCCATTTCCCACGCAATAGCTATCTCAATTGCTTCCTCTATTCTTACTTAGTGACATTCTTTTTCAGATGGATTGACAATTTTTTATTCTTCAACTTCTAAACTGACCAGGTTTGCAATCATTTTGTCATTGGGTTTCCATATTACTGGGAAGAATTTGCTGGCCTGTCATTTGATGAAGAGCCAACCAACCTTCATTTTTCAAAAGAGATTTCTGGCTCTGATGGAAATAAAACTTCCTTGCATGATAGCTCAAAGAGCTCCCTACCTGTGGCCGTATATGATCTTCCAGTTACAGTAATACGTGATCAAAAAATGATCTCCCCAGGAGATTGTGGAGGTTCTATGCTGACACAAAATATTTTGGAAGATAGACTGCAAACATACAGTGGTAATGCCGCTGACAAAGCTCAGTTGAATTATAAGAACACGGAGACTGAGCAGAAATGGAGAGGCGGCAGTGATGTGATAGATGCGGAACCCAGAGCCAAGAGAAATAAGAGAAATACTGTTGATTGTGCTATGCTTGGTATAGGTCCTTTGACACGAAGTAGGACTCGTTTGAAACAGTAAGAAAGACATTTGTTGATTAAAGATAGTGAGGTTCAGGAATATTAATTATCGTTTAGAGAACAATGATTCTTGAGGAGAACTTTGCAAATTTAGGAGGAATCTTTTAATACTTTTGCATTGAGAAGAACTGTACAGGGCATTTCACATTTGTATAGTCTGGAGAAAACAGATGAATTATGCTGTAAAATTCTGAGTCAAGGTCAGCCCCTTGAAGATTTAACAGGCTGCCCTAAACATTTAAAGAATGTTATTTAGCAGGTAATGGATGAATTGTTTGAAGAAAGCTTCAGTTCAAATCTGAGGTCTCTCTCTGAGCTTTTGATAGATGATGGTGCTTTTGCTTTATTTTCCTTTTCCTGTGTAGAAGAAAATTATATTTTTATGAGCAACATGAACTTTGTTAAAAATGTAAATCAGTGTTTTTCGGGACGATTGTAATCGTTATCAAAAGTTTTTGTTAATGCTCAATTTCATGATAGTTTCACCAAGTGCTCTCTTGTTTCTTTTTTGGAAAAAGAGTAGATTTTCTTTATAAAGAATAAGTAAAACTTTTGTAGTTCTTTAACCTGTGCTTTTGATACATCCCAAGTAAACTTTCCCCTGATTTCATGGACTACAGCTTTTGGTCAACACCCCAAAAGCCTTCCATCTTTTGTTGTTTTGACGAAGGCCAGTTCTTTGAAGGGAGGATCAGAAAATTTCGTGCATCAATCACGGAGGCAGTTTCGACTTAAAATATTATAATCAATTCATTAATATGTAGGGTAATACTAGTGTATGACCATGTCCTCATAAATAAGAATAATGCTATCTATAACTAGTGGTGTTAGAGCATCAGTCTATATGACATTATGTAACATGTTTAATTAAAGATAAGATGTTGTAATTCATTTAATTGAATAGGTAATTTAATATCACTTTGACCTAGACTGATGTTAAACATTAGTAGTGATGAATAGTATTACTCCATAAATATGTAAAATGGCAATAATCTTACGAAAGTTTCTGGTGGTGCTGTTAGTGGTGGCCGGAGTGTGGTAGTGCGGCGGTGGCCGCGCTGGTCCAACATAATTGTTGTGTTCGGTACTATATTATGTCCAATCTGCCTGCCATATGCACGCACGCATGCTTTATTTACATTTGGATCATGTTTGATGGACTATATGCCGATTCCATCTCTCTGATATTTAGAAGGAAGAGATGCCTTTTTGCGTCCATATATCATTTGGCATTGACTCATTTGTCCCAATGCCTTTGGAAAGTTCACTTTTTCTGTCTAGTTCTTGGGATTACAAGCCTTTACCAAGCCTCCTCACCCCACCTCTCTCCCTCTGCGCTGCTTCTGTAAAATCTTTTTGTGTGCCTCGAGGCTTCAATGTATGTACATACACTATCAGCAATCACTGATCAACAAGAAGAAAAGAAAGATTCCGATTTCATGATTTGCACGCTTCACATTTTGATTTGGAAAGGAACACATCAAATTGTTTCTTGCCCAAAAAAAATTGGCGTTCTCAACATCAAACAACAGGAAATTTTTCATGTTACGTTTGTAACTTATAGTTTTGTAATTATTTGGAACAAATTATAATCTTATAATCTAGTTAAGCTGTTTCTTATCACATTTGTCTTCTTTCACCGTAAAGATTGAAATTTGTGTTTGATTTCTCGAAGCTGGTAAATGCAGCAATTGTCTCTTAATTCCTCGGTAATGCAGCAGAAGAATCTATTTGTCTAGTCTTTTACTCTTGTGTTCATGGTTATATGCTCTCAATGAGGTAATGATATTCAGTTTTGTTAGAGTAACCATTTATCGTTAGTTTTTACAATAATGTAGGATAAAACCAATATTCAACTCTATGACAATATAAAAAATCGAAAGTTGCGCCCTCCCTCGGAAAGTATATTCAATTTTTCTTCAACTTCAGACATCTCGAAAATAAAAACTAGTTTATTGTGGACTCTCTCGCTTATTGTGGGAGTCCAATAAATTGTGACTATGTGTTCGAATGTCAATAATACACCATTTTCATTTTTAAATCACGAAGATTGATGTTGTATCTCCTACCTGTGTGCTTTTGGGTGGGCAAGTTACGTCTAGGCAACCGCCAAACCAACCTGAGTCGAGTTGGTTTGGATCGATTTGAACTCTGAACAGATGTTGGTTCGATTATTGGTTGGGCCCGAAACCAACCCAACTCGACCGTGCCACCCCACTTGTGCTTGGGAAATGGCAAATAAATATAAATATGGAGAGAAATCTCAGTGGCTTGGAATCCTGTATAGGTTTTTCAGCGAACTTTGTGGGATGTTATTTTTTGCGATCTACAAATTAAAGAATATAATTAATACAGCTCTGTTATTCATGCTACTACAAGGCATGTCTGTCAGATTCCTTAGAAAATTGGTTGTTTACATACTCCAAAATTATATTTAATTTAAACAAGACATTTAAGCATCTCTTAAGTTTGACATTGGAAACACTCTATTCATAATTTCATAATAAGATAAAATAGAAGTTTCATAGTAATTTTGTATATGACAGTGCTACTTGTTTCCATCTTATTATAAACCGTACCCTTCCTCTTCCTGTATTATCACTTGACAAAGATATTGTTTTTTGGTCATATTCTATCAATCTTGTTTTGGCATTTAGTTTCAACATGTTCACTGATTTTGGATTAAATTTTTTTTTTTTTTGAGTAATTCAGAGAAGAAAATTGAGTAATCTCATGCCATGTATAGGAAAGTGCATTAAATAGTATTTGGAAAAGTCGAAAACGAAAGGCTTTTTTTATTTTTTATGATGATGATGTACAATATCTAAATATGGAATGATTTTTTAACATAAGAAATGAGAAAATGGTTTCTTCACTGGCAAAAACACTGAAAAATTGCGCAAAATTTATGCATACAATACCCCTCTGGTGGGTGGGTGGGTGCTGGGTAAGTAAGGTACAGTAGCTGTAAAAAAGGAAACTTTTCTAATGAGTTGGTCAATGTTACGACAAAAAGGGAGGCACTAAATTCATCTTTTTCTTTGGTATCCATCTTGGAAATGGTCGAGTCCAGTACCATATTTTATTTGCTGATTCTGTGACAAACCATAATTTCTTTGGCACTCAAGGACAATGTAGATATCTACGAGTTCTTTAATTTTTCAACTTTTCAACCAGAGATTAGGCAAATCAAAATTTTCATTTCTCTTTTAAGCATCCAATGTTTTCTTTAACCCCTTTTGAGGTGACACTCCTAAACTTCTCTTCTCAATTTACATGTTGACATAAATTTATTTCGATTGCTGCACATATTTTGTTCCACTTACATGAACACATCTCGAGACCCTTATACAGAAAAAGAAGTAATTCCCTTTGTATATCGAGGTTGGCCATGTATATTATTTTTTATAGCTCGTCTCATTCATTAATTGTTTCCTCTACTCACAAGTTTAAAGCTATAAATTTCAATAATTATAATAAGATATGTATTACAGAAAATGATTTTGTTCTGAGCTGTGTTATTAATTTGATAAAACTAACCATGATTTTCTTAAGAACATGAAGAAAAGGTTTCTGACTTTTACTTCCATTGGCAATCAGTGCTAATTGTTTTGAAATATCAGATTATTTTATTTAAATTATTAACATTTCTTCAGTTTCTAGATCACCGGGGTCCTAAATATGTTTAATAATACACAAAAATATATAAAATCCTTTTTTATAATATTACTAACCTCTAATTTCATAGATCTTGGACTTCCCATTCCAATTTATATTCACATTTCTCCTTGTAACTTTCTCTTGACCTCGAAACTCATAACACCTTTTAAAATGATTTATCTCTAAATATTATTATTATTGTTTTGGTAAGTGACACAAATGTTCAAATATTGAGAAAGAAAAAAATAAATATATCGTGCTCAAACACAATAATTTGATAAATGTTGATTGCTCGTATATTTTGTTATAATTCTTTCCTATTTGATTTCTTTAAGATTCTATACTTGAAATTGCATTATTGGAAAGAATTGGGATTTCTACAACATGTTCTATACTAAAAATGATGGTACGAGATCATTTCATAACATGAATTCTGATAGAAAAGGAATAATATATTATCATTTCCGTCGTTTAAGAAAATACTATTTCAAGCCTAAAAAATGAAAACATTCCATTATAAGGTCGAAATAGAGTATATCGAGCAGATTTAAAAGAACATTCTTAATAACTTTTTTGGACAATCTGTGTTGCAACAATAACCCAAAAAGGTAGCTTTACCATACCGTATAATTATTTCTTTTACTTTATAAAAATTCAGCATCACTATATAAAAATGATTAATCTTATAAATTTCTTCCATGTAGAAAATATTTTATGATCAGGCTTAGAAAGTTTAAAGACAGTATATATATGGCAGTATGGGACAAGGGTGGAGGGACTATAACCAACTCCCACTTGCATCGCAACAAGTTAAAAAGGAATGTGGGGGAAGGATTGACTTTTAATTACTAATTTTTACTCATTTAGATTAAGCCACCATTTTTGTTCTCTCTTTTAGGGCATCTACATTTGTATGCTTTGACATCAGTAGGAGACTCTCTCTTGTTTTTCAACTCTACTTACATTTCTTTTAACACCAAAAGTCCGCCATTGTTGTAGAAAGAGATTTTTCCGGGGGGCTTTACTTTCACAAAGCATAAATCTTATGGTCAAAAGAGTCACCTTTATATGCTCATTTTTGCGTATGCACATGATCCCCCTGCCTGTGTTCAGACTTTAGAGTCTGCACTTTTAGAAACTGAAATGGTGCCATTTGGACTTTTTTCCCTTCAGTTCTCTTGATTTCTGAGGGCCATAAATCTTGGTTCTACTGGTTTGGACCCGACATCCTAGCAAACCTTTGAAGGGTTTGTGGTAAAAATAAGTAGAGAGAAGAGTGTGTGTGAGCTGTGTGAAATCATGAATCTGGCATTCTGGTTTACTTACTTTTCTCTTCGTTGCTTGTTTTTCCAATTTTTACATTACTATGTTAATTTGGTTTTATTTGATGAATATAGCTTTCAGATTCTAGCTAGAAATCATGATTATATAAGGAATACTTATGTTTGTGAGTAGTAGAAGGTCAACACAGTTCGATTTTTATTTTTCTGTTTTTATGAGTAACGATGTCCAAGATAAATGCTAGTGTTATGTGGGTAAAAGATAGATTGAGTTGGCGAGTATCTTATGTTGAATTTAAAATTCTTTATGAGTTGTGCTTTTGCAATGGCAGCTCCCCAAATGGCAGTGGACTTCAGGACGATGATTTGGATCATTCTACCGATGAAGCTCTTCTTCGACAGAAATTGGTAAAGACGCCTTATTATGCCCATCTGCTTTTGTGATTAAAGTAACAATTGTCAAAGAACTTCTCTATACAAATAGATGCTTTCCCCCATGATATAACAATAGGTGCATGGTGTAATCTAGATTGAAATACACTGAAATTTCCTTTTCTCAATCTCTTACCAGTTCTTATTTCACTAATTGCTACCTTAAACAGGTTGTGTAGGTGCAAAATAAAAATAAAACTAGCATACTAAATTTGTGTGACCATATTGATCTCTTTTGTACCAGGATATGGGACACTTAGATAATTGTGCCAATGGCAAGAAGGAACAACAATCTAATGCTGAGATTCAAAATGCTCTGAGGCAAGAGGTAAGTAATATTATTGCTGCCATATGCCTCTATAAATTCAATTTGAACCTAAGCTGAAAATAGTCCAAACTGTATATCCAAGAGTCAATGAAGTTTAAGATTTAAACAGATCCATTTCTGATTTCCCTGCCAGAAGGTTAATAGGTTATAATTTCTTTTTCCATGCAGATATTGCATCTTGAAAAAAGATTACAAGACCAAGTGTCCGTTCGCTGTGCTCTGGAAAAAGCATTGGGTTACAGGGTATCTGGCCATGATATAACATATGAAATCGCAATGCCTAAGGTAGCAATCTTTGGCTTTTATATGATCAAAATTTATTAGTGCGTATGTTCTGTGTCTAGGAGGTATTTGTTATGAATGTTTATGTTTTTGTGCCAATGACATTCAATAGCATATGAAATGTTGTTTTATATTTTATTAAAGAAGTTCCAGTGAATTTTTCACGAGCTTCTCAATCTCTGTTTTTTACCCTATAGCTAGGCCCAAATCCTTGGGATGCGTGTATGTTCAAGAAGCTGGTTTTGTTATAACTGAGTTGTATGCTTACTTTTCTTATGACAACCATATAATTGTGTTTTACTGAAAATATTCTATGATTGGTTCCAGCCGGCCACAGAACTCATCAAGGAAATTGCAGTGCTAGAAGTAGAAGTCGGACATTTGGAACAGTATCTTCTTTCACTGTACAGGAAAGCATTTGATCAACAAATGTCTTCCTTATCTCCAACTAAGAAGAATGATGTATTGAAATCACCCTTAGCAACATCAAGGAGAAGGTGCCTAGATTTTTCAAGATCAGGTTTGATGTCAGCGAGTGAAAAATTGGCACCTGAAGTTGATGATCATTCCAATTCATGGAAGGAAGGCAATGGTCAATATGTTGAGAAGCTTGTGGAACGTTCTCACTCTGCACTATCTCAGCATACAACACAGTCAAACAGAACTTCTCCTCCTGCAGAGTTCTTGTGTAAAGCTGTGCGCGCGTGTCATTCCCAACCATTATCCATGATGGAGGTATCTCAACATTATCCCCTTTCCTTCAAACTTTTAATTTTAGTAACTTATCAAACTTCAATTGCTGGTCTTCCTACAGTACGCAGAGAATACCTCTTCAAATGTGATTACTCTGGCAGAGCATCTTGGTACACGTATTTCTGATCACATTCCAGAGACACCGAACAAGCTTTCTGAAGATATGATCAAGTGCATGTCCACTATATATTGCAAGCTTGCCGATCCGTCATTGACAAATCAAGGCCTTTCATCACCCACTTCATCTTTGTCATCTATCAGTGCATTTTCTCCTAAAGATCAACGTGACTTGTGGAGTCCTGGATACAAAAATTATCCTTCTTTCGATGTTCGGCTGGATAATCCTTTTCATGTGGAAGGACTGAAAGATTTTAGTGGACCTTACAGCACAATGGTCGAAGTACAATGCATAGATAGAGATAGTCAGAAATTGGGTGATGTTGAACCCTTGTTACAGAATTTTAGGTGAGGATGCTTGTATGATGAGGTTTATATATTAACTTATTTCATATAACCCAAGCAGGATAATAGTAGTTGAGTTCATATTTTGTAGGTCACTTATTTCTCGTTTGGAAGTCACAGACCCTAGAAAGATGTTGAATGAGGAGAAATTAGCATTCTGGATCAACGTACACAATGCTTTGGTGATGCATGTAAGGATTCAAATCGACAAATTTACAAGATGTTGATGTTGTTAATCTGTCTCAACTATGAGCTAACTTTATAGTTTTTTAATAAAACAGGCATTTTTGGCTTACGGTATCCCTCAAAACAATATGAAGCGAATGTTACTACTGTTGAAGGTAAGAATGTAAGAACTGATTATTTTTTCTCTGCAATGCTTTATCTAAAATCTGTTCTATCACTTATTTCTATTCTAGGCTGCCTATAATGTTGGAGGTCAAATTGTAAGTGCAGATGTTATACAGAATTCTATCCTGAAATGCCGAATGTCTCGCCCCGGACAGGTAAATCAAGCAGCCCATGTCTTGTAGAAGGCTATTATAATTGTTTGTTGTATTGATTAATCATTTATGCTTTCACAGCAATTCTTCAAAGCCTTTATATTTCGATTCATTTTTTAATTTCTAGTTTCTGCATACCTTAGTAGATTCAGCTAGTCTATATAGTTATGTTGATAAAAGGAACTCCGTATGCAGTGGTTTTGGTCACTACTTTCTTCAAGAACAAAATTCAAGGCCGGCGATGAGCGACAAGCATATGCAATTGAACGTCCAGAACCCCTCCTGCACTTTGCGCTTTCATCTGGGAGCCACTCTGATCCTGCGGTAGATATCCATAGCCCTTTTCTTTTCTCTAAGTTTCTGCATATGCTTTGCTTTTTGAGTACAATTTGGTTATGAAACGAGCTTTACAGTGTGGCCTGCACGGAAAAACTTCAATTGTAATTTACTTGATATAATAATGGTGATCATTTTTTTCTTTAAGTTGTACTCAAGCTCGAGAATCCCATTTGTGAAATTTGCTTTTGCTTCAAGGCATTGTATTATATAGTTTTGAAGGGATCTTTTGTATCTTGGGGAATTAATTTTGCACAAGTGACTGGTAATGTGCACTTGGTCAATCTTTGGACTCGCTGCTTGATTTCTGTAGTTCGATTTTATCAGTGGTCACCATTTTAAAGAAAAGATATTTCTTGACGTTGGTCCTCGTAAAACTTGTCTCTAATGTTCCTAATTAGTCAAACGTAGAATAATTTTTGAGATAATATACCTATAAGCTTTCATAAAATGGAGTTGGGGCATCATCTTTCAACCAAAATGAATTTGCCAAAAGCTGAAAATTTTGGATTTTTTGGTACTGAATTTGAATACAAGTGAATATGAATCTCATGTTTTTATTTGGGCAAGTAGCATAACCTTTGACAGATTCTCTCACGTCTGATATGATATTCTTCTCATTTGTCACTCGTTTCAAAGAGAAAAGTAAATGCTTAACCATTTCACTTCTTCATGAACTGTCATGATCTTACAAAAATGAGATCTTTTGTTTTCAGGTTCGCATTTACACACCCGAAAGGGTATTTCCAGATCTAGAAGCAGCAAAGGAAGACTACATTCGAGCTACTTTTGGCGTACGGAAAGACAAGAAAATCCTGTTACCGAAAATCGTCGAGTCGTTCACCAAGGATTCAGGTTTGTGTCCTGCTGGCGTTTTGGAGATGATCCAACATTCATTACCCGAGTCCCTAAGAAAAAGCATTAAGAAACGTCGGCTGGGGAAGTCTTGCAAAAGTATTGAATGGGTTCCACATAATTTCGCTTTCAGGTATCTCATTATGAAAGAGCTGGTAAAGTGAATATGGGTTGATTGCATGTTAAGTTCATTTCATCACGTTTTGCCTTAAATCATCAAAATAGAAATGTCTAGTTTCTTGCTCGTTAGTTTAAAGGAATAGAATTTGAGTATATGATTGTTTATGTACTTGCTATGGACTGGGTTGAAAAACAGATGATTTTGTATATAAGTCTGGTGCAGATGTTCATTAATTCATGGGCGCGCACACATTGTGGTTACTATTAAGGGATAAATCCCACGTTGGTATATAAGAGAGTGTGTCATTCATCTTAATAAGATTGACTTCTAAAACTTAAAACGAGTTAATTTAATCAATCGTCACTGAACTTTGCTATATGTCACGCTCATTGAAATTCAAAAAGTTACTCTTTTCTCACCGAACTTTATTATATGTTATTTGCTCACTAAAATTTAAAAAGTTACTCGTTGCTCACTTAAATTTAAATAAAGTTATTCATTAATCACCCATATCATTTTCGTCAGTGTATTTATGGCAAAGTTTAGTGAGCAACTAATAATTTTGTTCAAATTTAGATGAGCAACGAGTAATCTCTTAAATTTCGATGAGTAAATAGTAATATATAGTAAAGTTCAGTGAGTAATGGGTAACATTTTAAAGATCGGTGAGCTAGTAACCATAAAAAGTTCAATGATGATTGATTAAATTAACTCACTCAAAATTAGCACATTAATATGAAGATTGACTTTATTCAAATGAGCTACCATCTTGAGTGTGATCATGTTAAGGGATAAATTTCAGATTGATTAATTATCGAAATATAAATTCACATATAAGGGTTTCAGATGTTCCTCTTAATAAAATCGTTCTTTTAAAATGAAATTTCAAATATAACTTGCACACAATACAAATAAGCACATGGTGCGGCTTAAAATCCAGTGTTTTCCCATTAATTTGCTTATTTTGGGCTCGTAGCATTATTTCTGCTACTTTTAACATTAATACCCATGTCTTTGTAGAAATTTGGCTTTTGGCTTACTTGAAATGTTGAAATGAGTTGGTCCATTCAAAGTGCACTGTGTGGAAGTATCAAAACATATTTAATTTTAATTATTATATGAAAAAGGTCTATCAACTTTTCCTCCATGCCTCAGTGGAATATGTTATGTGGATGGTGGAATACTCAAAACTATGTTCTAAAAGTTGTTTTCTTGTTTTGATTAGTGGGATTGAATAGTTTTCAATTCTTTATTCCACTTTAAATAATAATCGCATTTGTTGAAGAACTTGCTAAAAAGTGCAATTTTCAAGATTAAAAAATGTCAGCTAAAACCAGTGGCTTTTCAGTCTGAAATATTTTACGAGTAATTTTATTTAGTGACATTGATATTAAATGAGATGTATAATTGTAATTTTACTTTCCATTGAGTAGTGTTACCTAAATTAATGTTGTAACACTAATGCTGTTAAATAGTGTTACTCTATATATTTGCTATATGATTGTGACTTTATCTAGTTTCTTATCGTTTAAGATATCTTAATTAAGCAATTTGCTTAATTTTCAACAATGGTTGACAGTTGTGGCTGGCATCTTATGCAGTCATTAAAAATCTAATTTCAATTGAGTTGCCATTTGTCAAAGCTATATTTATTTTATGGGATAATCGCAGCAAATTCTCCAAACTTTTGAAACACTAACAGACTTTTTTCAAACATTTCATTTGTTGTACACGTCACCCCTAACATTTTCAACCATTGCATTTTTGAATGGTTTCCATCCATTTTTCTGTCATTTGACCACCAATCAATTTTAAAAGGACAAAATGGTAACTATCTATTTACCACATTAAACAATTAAAAAACTTAAATAAAAAAAGAATAAAATAAAAATGTAAAAGTTTCTCTTCTTTACACTACCTCAACCCAACCCAAAAATCAAAATCACACAATTGTCTTCAACCATTGGAGCCGATGTCGGCGTCACCTCTACCATAAACCGCCGACGACACCCTTTTCGGCTCTACCCATGCTGGCCACAACCCTCTTTCCAACTAAAACCCATGTTGGCAGCCACCAAACAAACTCCTCTCGAAACCTGTCACATTTCAATTTGATACATCCCTCATGCTTCAAGCCACGAATTCAACTGGGAAAAAAAATACAATTTAGGTCCTAGCAACTATGGAAAACGCACCAATTAAATTCCCAATTCACGACCACACACGGATTCAAATAATCCCACTAAGCCTGAACCCAACATTTGAAGATTGATAATGCACAAACTTCTCATAAAATTTCCATTCAAAAACAAATTTAGCTAGAGATTTAAGGTAGCGAGAAAGAGAAGGGAGACGATTGAACACGAGGACTTTGATGAGGAGAGTAAAATTTGGGCCAGGATTTGAAGTTGAAATCAGTACATTAGCTGCGCTTCCATTATCCACTAGAATTCTCATTACCTCAAAGCTAGCAATGATCGCTGATATAACTAAGGAGTCCTCATGAGGAAAATACACGCCCTCTAAGTCCTTTGATCCGAAGGTGATGTCTTCAACCTTACCAAGATTCATACTTGAGATCGAGGGGTATTGCCTGGTGTACTGTTTATGCTCGCTGTTGGAGTCCCCTCCAGAAGCCGTCCCTCCGACTATGATATTGATAGTGCTTGCAGTTGGTTGCTTATCACTCATATCTTCAGGAGCATTTCCCTTACTCCGGTTGTTCCACTGGCATTTGTCATGACTGACGTAAGTGCTCAGGAAACCTTTCTTGATGAGAGCCTCGATCTCCTGCTTCAGAGTGAAGTATCATTCGGTCGTATGTCCATGATCTCAATAAAAGTTACAATACTTGCTTTTGTCACGGGCTTCGGGAGGAGCCCGTAGTTTAGGAGGCCACTTCAACTCTTTAAGTTCTTTAATTTCCATCAAAATGTTAGACATGGTGATGTTCAAGGGAGTGAAAGGTGTTTGAGATGAGTCTTGCCTTAGCTTGCTTCGGAAAGGATCTGGATGTTGGCTAGACTCATGTGGTCTCTTAAGATTGGGCTTTTTTAATGGTATGACATCTCTTTTTGGAGATATGGTCTCCTCCATGTTAATGTATTTTTCAGCTCAGGTAAGCAGGTCAGTTATTGACTTGGGAGAGTTCTTTGACTGAGACATCTTAAACATCTCACATCTTACGACATATGTTAGAGTAGAGATTGTAGCCGTGATATGTAGATCAGGGATCATTAGTCTTTCCTTATTAAACCTGATCATTAAATTGTGAAGTGTCTCGTTGGGTCCTTTACGCATCTGTATAAGTGATGCAGCTGTCTTCATGATGGGCTTACTTCTCTCAAAGAACGCGGAGAACTTGTTAGCCAGGTCTGAAAAGGAGGATATGGAGTTGGGCTCCAATGTTGAGAACCAATCCCTGGCTGCGTTTGTGAATGTCTGAGGAAAAGCCTTGCACATTACAGCGTCAGGTGCAACCTGTACGCTTGAGGTTCCTGCATCACCGTGGATGGGGCTGGGAGCTCGAGCATCACCCATAAGATCAATCTGCGGGGATGGTGCTGGGGGTGTACTTCTCTGATGTAGTAGCTGAGTTAATATGGCCACTTGTTGGCGGAGTTCCTCCAATGCTTTGGGAGCGGCTACTGCTGATGGATGTGGTGGTTTTCCTGACGAGACCTCCTGGGGGACCAGAGGATCTCCGGCAAGGGGCTGGTTGGGAGCGGAGAAGCTTGCTGGAAGGTGTCCAGAACGTAGGTTAACCATGGCTTTTGGTAGTTTTTTCCATAGACGGCGCCAATGATGCTACCAAAAACTTGCACCTTAATGAACTCGAACTGGCTGATTGAACTCCGCATGATCTGGTCTTCAATACCTAAAACAAAGACATCGAGGTGTGTCATCGTCATTCCTCTAATGCTTAAGTCAAAAAGAGGAAATGTGTAAGCGATTGTTTGCTAAAATATATATAAAAAAAAGGTGCCTGAATAATGAGGCTGGGTCATATATTTATAGGTGTTGAAGATGGAGTTCTAAAATGATCCAACTTCATGTAGTCATTATTATTGTCATATAATATGTTTGTGTTATGTTAGAAATACACAGTTTGAGTTAGAGTCAAATTTGTAACAGATTGACAGTTTGCATTTAGATAGGAAAAGTATTGGAGTTATAGCCAAAATAAGATTATGGCTTCTAGAAGATGTGAGATAAGATCAAGGAAACTGGACGAAAGTGTTTGAAACCCGATCTATGTGACAAACCCGACCTCAAACCTAAGCTCGAGCTTGGACCTAGCGTAATTGAGGTACGTTGAGTTTAGGCAATGAGCTCGAGTTCGGGCTTACGGTATTACTACGCATCAATATCCATCCATGATGGATGACCTATGCTATTGTAAGAAAGAAAGTAAAGGAAGTCGTAATCATACAGCAAATCAAATATCCTATTTGAAAAAGCTATTGATTTTATCCTAGCTAGGTGTATATGAGCAATTTTAAAACTTGAAAATTGCACATTTTAGCAAGTTGTTCGACTAAATGCGGTTATTATTTTTGAAGAATAGAAAACTTTTCGATCCCACAAACTAAAACTAGAAAATAACTGACTTTTAGGACATGGTTTTAAGCAGTGTTTTAAAAAGCATAAAGTGTGGTGAAGCATGAAAGTCAAGCTTCGATCTAGACGTAAAAAAATATTTTCTTATTTTAATATTATTTTAACATTTTAAATTAAACTAAAAATTATAATAATTAAAGGAAAAAAGCGTAAAATGCATAAAAAGCATGAAAAAGCGCATGCTAAGTGCATCTAGGAGCCAAAAAAATAAACATAAAAAGCGCGAAAAAACACAAGGTGAGACGTTTTGGGCCGACTTCGAACCTAGGTGGTGATTATGCACGTCTAAGCACCTCTTTTTAAAACACTGATTTTGAGTATTTCTCAAAGGCATGGAGAAGTGAATTAGATAATTGTTCGTGTTTCCTTAAAAAAAATATTATTAATAATAATTTGGAGAACTTTTAATTAGTTACATAATTTCATTAGGGAAAATTGTAATTATGGTTTCAAACATTTCGCTTTTATACAGAATTGATCCAAACCTTCACTTTGTTGCACTCACGGTACCAAATCTCTTAAAAACTTGTACATAAATTGCAAATGGATGAAAATTGTTAGTTTGATCGTTAGTTGACCAGATAATTGACTTTGACTTTTGACTAATTTTAAAAGGTTAAATGACAACTTTACATTTTTTATAACAAAATAACTAAAGTCAAATAATTAAAATCAAAAACCAAAATTCAAATAATTTCATCTTCTCCATCAATTGACATTTGTTTTCATCCATGTAATTTGTTTATGTTATTAATATCTTTTTTTAAGAGTTAGGAAGGACACGTGTATATTTTAATACGTTTTTTTAAAAAAAATATGCTATTGGGAAATGCAATATTATTGAATGGCATACATGGTAATGAATATAAGGAGGTCCTCATACTAGCTTACTAAGATGACAACGCGATGCAACGTCTCTTCGGAGTCCTATCCGCATGTCGTTAAGGAAGGTCATGGGAAGGAGAATTGATTCCTAAATGTCCTGTCCAAATATGTATAAACTGTGATCGGATCCGAATTTACCTGGATGGTGAACTAGAGAGGAATGTCACAACTTCTCAAAATTAATCTAACGAAGCTCGAACACCTGAACCACCAAAAAAAAAAAAAGAGATGATGATGATGACAACGTTATGCAACATTAAATGAAGCAAAAACGAATACTAAACCACTTTTTGACGAGAGATCTCAATAGAATGGAATATTGGATATTCGCAAGTTGCTATCTATACTTTGTATTGGATGACAATTAAATTATAATTTCAGATTCATCATTTGGGTTTTGATTTTTTGATTTTAATTATTTGATTTTTGTTACTTTATTATAAAAATATAAAGTTACCATTTGAAACTTTTAAATGGTAAAAGTTTTAAAATAATAGTAAAAGTCAATTATTTGATCAACTAACGGTCAACCTAATAATTTTCATCCATTTGAATTTTAAATGCGAATTTTAGAAAGGTTTGGTACCGTGAATAAAATAAAGTAAATGTTTAAGTTAAGTCTGCATGAAAGTGAAAAAATTGGTACCGTGATAGCAATTTTTCCAATTTTCTTACGAACATTTTGTACTTACCTAATGTTCTCTTCTCCAAAATCATTTGACAATGTCAACCAAATGTAAACCTGCATCGCATGGTTGGAAACCATGCTATATGAACAGGTTCAGTGATAGAATTTAAAGCAGGGAACATGGGTCATTTTTTCATTTGATAGTAAAAAAAAAAAGAAAAAAAGAAAAAAGCCAAATAGGTGCTGCCACATAGCATCTGTCACCAAACCCTATCAAGTTTCCCTATTTGAGTAGCTTTATTCCGTGGTTCCAGCTGTAAAGAACTTGTTCCCATCTATTTTTTAACCAACCTACTACCCCTCCTCCCTTCCTGGAACGTAACCACAATCTTGACTTAATCACTTTCCCAGATCAAGATGTATATAATATATAATTTTCAGTCCCCGTTTGAGTTAAATTAAAATTTTCACTCCCCATCGTTTTATTTATTTTCAATCACACATTATTTAATAAAATAATACTTTTTATCATATCAATAATTTTTCTTTATTTTTCAACTACATATTCTATATCAATCTACTCTTTAAAAATACATTCTTTCAAAATAATATGATTCAAATACATTCCAAGTCTTTAATCTTTAACTTAGATTTTTGACTCATTGGATACCTAAGCCATTGAAGCATTCCTTTCAACCTTATTACCTCCCTAACACTAGTCTTTACATTCTTTCACATGTTAATATTTTTTGAATTTATTCATCATATCGCTTCACAAATTTCCTCCTCATAAGAGGAATGCCAACCAAGTTATTATAAAAAATTTTAAGATAATTTTAGAGAATAATGGTTATTACATCTAATGCGTGTTTAAGCTTTATTTTATTGTAAGAATACGTTTCAAAATAGTAAATTAATGAGAATACTTGGTTAAAAAGTATTAAATTTATATATAATATTATTTTATTGAAAATACGAAATATGCGTACTATTGGCATTGATAAAGGTCTATCTCACGAAACGTTGCGTGTACAGGAAACAAAGTCTGATAACGACACCACCGAATGAAACTCATCTCTTAGTTCGTCCGTCCTTCTTATCCTCTTACAAGTGAAAATTCCAAAAAACTGACCTATTTGCAATTATAAAAAGTTCAAATATAACAAATATAATTTTGGACTGATAATGATTTTCAACTCAATTAATTAGTTATAAAGGACATTTTTGAGGCATAATAATGTTTTTCGACACAGCTTAACATACGAAGAATTGGTCGAGAGGGAAAGTAAATTAAAGAAGCAGTAATGAAGAGAAAGGGTAACGCCTCTTTGAATCAGCCATTTGCAGAATTTGGTTACATAGCTGATCTGCTAATGAACCTTAAATCGTCTGTCATTAAACTTAGACTATTATTTACAGAATGAATTTCTCAAAACAACCCTACTCAGGTATTGCACTCAAATTTCTCATCAACTTCCCAGTTCTGATCCCAGCATTACCGACGTGGGCCGTCTTCAGATCATTCTCACCGGAAAAAACCAATATTTTCCGGCGGCAAGGGCATTTATCACCACTCTTGGTCAATGCAGAGGAGGCTTTTACGGCCAATGCTGCCATTTCCTCCGCCTTCAGCCGGCGCTTCAACCGGCTCAACGGCAGCGCAAAATATAGCTGACCAGGCTGAAGCATCTCGTCATGACTTACAGCCGACACGACAACATCAAAATCCATTTCGTCGGAATTACAAATGAAACATGTAGGGTTCTTTTGCAAAACATATGAAACCTTAACTGGATTTGAAAATTCCTGTAATCTCCCATCATCGAATATCAACTTGGCCGTCACCGCCGATGATGAGTCGCAAGAACTGCATATACCCATAATTAATAAATAAATAAATATATATATATATTTATATTCAGTTTTTTCTCTTCTTCTCCTCTCTTCTCTGAAATGGGAAAAACTGAATACCTTTTTTTACGCTGAACCGTGAGAAGAAGGCGAAAGTTTTACGTATAAGTAGAGGGCGTATGGGAAAGTGAACAAGGATGCCACGTAAGAGAGAGAAATGAATAAATAAATGAAATGTGGTTTTTATGTTTTTCGATCAGTGGGCAGGGTTGCCAACCTGTAAATTGCAGGTGACAGCTTGTATGAGAAGAGTACTTGTACTATTGTGACCCACTTTTTGCACGAAATTACGAAAACAGGGATTAGGTTCATCCATTTCTCATCCGTATGAAAATTATTGGACCATTTTGAAATGTATTTTGTCTATTTTGAGAAAAAGTTGGAGGAAGGTGAAAGGAAAAGATTGGCTAATTGTAGAATGGAGTGAGTTGGGTTGGGGGTAATGTGCGTTTTCCTCTTTCATGCTCAATAATACAAGCTAGAACTACAAAATTAAAAAAATTCCTTAGTCAATCATTTATTCTTCAAAGCGATGCAATTCGTGAGAAAAGTTATTGAGTTTCGGGTGGTTCTTGAATTCTCATCGTGATAACCTTGCTTGGATCATCTTCAAACTCAAATTTGAAATGCATAAATTCCAAAAAGTTACAAGAAATCAGGAGTCATTAGTTCTATGTTATGTTGATTATTCTAATCTTAATACAAGTGGTGATTCGAAAATAGGCCATGTTTCAACTACAGGGCCCTGTATGCTCGGCGCCTCGTGATAGGTGGGGGCCGACATATAGGCTCTGTACAAGGGGCCTAATCCTTTGAAACTGGATTGGTTAAAAGCAAAACCAAGGAATGAAAAGGCAAAAGATGGTGGTATGGCAATATTGATGGAAAGTACATAGGGAGAATATGGGCAATATTCGGAGTTATTTTATGTACTCATTTTTAACTATAAATTCATATAATAAAATGTTTATTTTGCATGTAGATTCAAAAAAAAATTCATTATTTTTAATCACGAGTTCTCCAAAAATTTGCAATTCAAAATTTTATTTTTTCCAAATAAATTTAGACTATTTCATCAAGTTAGAGGCAGAGTTAGGGAGACAAAAAGAAAAAATGTATACTTGGTTGATTTTACCTAAATGAGCTTGTTGGCCGGCCTGGGTTTATATTAGTTTGGAATAATGTTGTTTACTGTTAATGTGTACAAATCTAAGTGGCTATAAATCCAAATTGTTTAGCAGAGAGTAATTTAGAAGCAACAAAGGTAGGGTTGTAATTTTGTGGAAAGAAAGGGTAGTTTGAGTAGAAGAAGCGCCAAACGTGGCAAAGTCAGGGAGTAGATACCATGCAGAAAGACACGTAGAAATTGCTGATTTTGTTTTTATATTTATATAAAATTCTTTTATTTGGGACAAGGAAGTGGTAGGGTTGGGAACCAACAACCCGACAACAACTTATCATTTTTTATCTGGTCATCTGGGCCTATGTATTTTCATTTTCAGTCTGATTTTGTTTCTTTCTGAGATAATTAGATTACGACTCCCATCCTTTTGTAAAAAAAAAACTATTTTGTAATAGATTTTTTTTTTCCTTAAAAAGTATGATAAACTTTTGAATTTACATGTAAAATTATTTTATTATTTTTTATTTTATGCAAAACAAGAGTATCGTTATCTCCTTTTAAAAAGGAAAATGTTATCCAAATGCTATTTCGTATTTCCAGATTAGACAAGACAATATACCTGCATGTACATGTATTTATTTGAGCTGTCCTATATAGAAAACACTGCAATATTTGTTGTACCTGCCTCCCTAGCTAGCTTGATTCAAAGATGCAGAAATTCTATCAAGAATCTCTCTTTGATTTTCTCTAATTGACCACCGAACGAAATCGTAGAAAACTTGTACATTATCCTGGCCTCGGCACGTTTTCTTTGCTAAATTGAATGAACCGCGCGATGATGATTATAGAGTAGGGACAGACAGACAGACAACCGCGATGACACCATTTGAATATATCGATCAATTCCTCCTTAAATTTGTATGTACCTACACAATCAATCTTCATCCATATTCAGTCGTTTTTAATAGTATTTTCTCAATACATTTTATAATTCTAAAATTATTAAATTAGGCTAATTTTTCTGTATACCTTTGTATCTGATGAGTCCGATTGTGGTCGACCTCGAGCATGTTGCTCGAAGACCACTTTTGTATTTTTGCTGCGATGCCGACCTCCTCGGGTATGTCACATCGGGATTATGTCTTCTCGGCTCACTAGGTTTTTTTCGAGATCACTGTTGCAATCTCGTGTCATGCAATTCTTGACTTACTAGGACTCTCCCTCGTGTCAAAGCATGTTCATCTTTAAGAAGTAGAGTTCTGCTGATGATATGATATCTCATTCTGGAAAGATTCTACTATTAGAGCCGTAACATTATCCAAACACATGATGATACAAATTCAATTAGGTTACAACTTCCAATTACGGTAGAATTTCAAGGGGTTTCAACATTGTAATCCTACTAGGAATATACTATCTTGCTCTATAAATATATCATCCAAGCTCATTATCAAGGTACGTTTTCACCTAATTTTTCAGCATATATATTTTCTCAAATTCTCTCGTTGACTTAAGCATCGAAGGGGCGATGATGACACACCTCGATGCCTTTGTTTCAGGTACCGGAAGATCTTGTTCGTACTCATTCTCAGTCGTCGAGTTCGAAAATCAACATGTACGATTTTTGGTAGCATCAGTATCTAACATATTTTCGACTACAGTATAAGATATATTAAGAATTAATAAGTACTTCACATAAGGAGAAGGAAAAAACTGGAATCCAAAAAGATAAGACCCTCGAATAGCTCTCCTCTATTGAAAGTGCGCCTACTATTACTAGAAGTCTAGTCTCTATTGGGTCTAGTTTTGATCTCGAACTAAATTCAAGTTCAATCGTCGAAGGTGGTATCTATTTTAGTTCGTTCTTCTTTTCTCTTTTGAGTGACATATAAAACTACAAGAAAACCACGGCCTCATGTGATTTAGACGGCCAGCATGGATCTCATACCACCTACTCACTATTACTAAGAAAAAAGATCTGCCTTTTTCATTCGCCGATCACAGTAACCTTCTCCTATGATCTCATTAAGAAAATGAAATGCACCTTCCTTAGGATGAAAGACAACACAGTAACATGGGTGTCGGATTGATCACACAAGATTATTGAATCATAATACTAATTAATCTTATGATCCACAGGCTGGCTGTACGGAATCTAATAAGATTACGTTATTGAATGAATGATGGATTTGTTGAGGGAAAGTCCAATGTACCCATGATCTTTAGACTATACTTTAGTCTTCATTCGTTGAATTGCATTAAATTCTTCCCCTAGTCTGACGATAATGTTTAATTAATAAATAAATAAATACGAAGCATAATTTGTACGTCAAATTAAATAAGATAGACGAATTCTTCCCTTGTTGGGATGTTCATAATCTAACCTAACCTAACCACTTAAATATTAATCTTAAGATTTAAATATGAAATTTACAGATATTTGAATTTCCAGTTTATGTATAAACTATAAAAACAAGAGAACGAGGACATAAATATGTTACAGGTGGTTGCTTATTACAGAAGCCGGAACGTGACCAGTGGTCTACCCTTATCCTCAATCTATAAACTCGTTTTTTATCGTATAAAAGAAAAGAAAAAAATGTTGGAAAATTATTTAATTTGCCATGTGGATCTACCTACATATGTAATTAATTATGTATAAAGATCATCTTAAAGTTAAATTCAAAATTAAAGTGTTCTGGTAAAGAATTAAGTAATTGAACTTTTAATATCTAAATAAAGTGTGAGCCGATTTACGTGTAGAGACCGGATCCATTAGAATTTATATTTTACGATAGTCTGAATACATATGAAACTATATATAGGGTTATGATCCCCAATTCATATGTAATTCTCATTCTTTGGACTTTATGTGATCTGCAACTGATTGAGCACGGTGTGGATTACATGAGAAGCTTCATGTCTGTTGTCATCAACCATGAAATGTGCCCACCAATTTCAATAGAGCTGACTGCATCACTCTTTCTGACAACACGATCCTTCAATAGTTTCCTTATCTTCTTCATGTCTTCCCATATTTCAGCTTTACAGAATATATCCAGTTCCAGTAGCTGCTTTAAGACCAGTTTTGCAATTTCCACATTTCTTCGAATTCTACAAGCACCAAGCAAAGTATCCCAGATAACTATGTCTGGCTTCATTGGCATATTTCCAACAAGCTGAAGCGCCTCTTCCAAAAGCCCTCCATGACCAAGAATATCGATCATGCAGGCATAGTGCTCAGTATCATGGGGTATTTTGTAAATGTGAATCATTTTGTGGTAAAAGGATCTTTCAGTATCAATGAGACCACCATGACAACAAGCTGAAAGCAAGCTAGTGAAGTCAATTGCAGTACTCCTGCTGCTTCCATCTCTTCAAAAAGTTCAGTTGCTCTAAATCCACAACCATGTAATGCGAGGGCACGAATTATAGTATTCCACGTGACAGTATTCTTCTCAGGCATCTTGAGAAAGACATCTAATGCCCTTTCTGTCAAACCATATTTTGCATACATGTCTATAAGTGCATTATTCAAAGTAACAGTAGGTTTCATAATATTCTCGTGGACATGGTCATGGAATTTCCTTCATGTCGCTCACCAATTTGACTACAGGCTGAAAGAACACTAATTATAGTAGTTTCATCAGGATGAATTCCAGAATTACACATTTTGGAAAAGAATTTCAGAGCTTCCTGTAGTGAGATAACAGGAAATCATGGAATTCCAAGAAACCATATTTTTCACAGGCATTTTATCAAAAACATTCTTAGCTATTTCCACTACTCCGTGTTTGGCATATGCACTAACCATGGAATGGAAGTTCAGGAAACCAAATTTTTATGAATAACCGATTGAAAACTGCTTCAGCTGTCTGCAAATGCTCACAGTTGGCATACATATCCAGAAGTCATTATGGACATAAACTTGTAGCAAACTAAGGTACGATCATCCGGTTCAAACCCTCCTCTCATCCCACAAAACAGTCTTGTTTCCAACAACCCATTTTCGAATACCCATTGATCAATGAGTTCCATGAAACTATGGTCCTAGCCTCAATACCATCAAAGATTTTTCGTGCACGCTCAATCTTTCCAGAGCCAATATAAAAATTTATAAGCCCATTTTGCACACAAATATGAGACTAGAAAAACCCCAGCTTCATCACATGAACAAGAATTAAAATCCCTTCTCGGTAGGCCTGTATATTCGCTCACGCTTTCAGTATAAATGGGAAAGTAAACACGTTTGGGAAAATACCTGAACAGAGAATTTGTTGATAAAGCAAAAATGCCTTTTCGGGTGTTTGTTATTCGCATAGCCCCTAATTAAGTTGTTATACACGTGCAAATTCCGTTCAGGTGTAACAGTCAGCGTGCATATTGTAGGTCACCAGATGGATAGAAGGCACAGAAGGAAAGCTCGTCTATCCATTAAATTAAGAAATGCAGTGGTCGACATAGTAAAACAGAATTCACCCAAAAACTTCGTTAACAGAATGCTTTCTTTTATTACAGATTTCATGAGAGGATTCAATATATGTACACTTACAAGACTACAAGGAATAACTTTCCACATTGAACATGTATATCCAAACTCTAAATTCTGAACAACAAAACTTTCTTGGGAAAAATCACTTAATTTTAATATCTACAGGCACGTCCCAAAGTCGAACATTGAATATATAGATGAATTATGCGGTAGGAAGAAGCCACAGGTTGAAGAGGGAGGAGGCTAATGACAGAAACCAAGACAAGAAGGCCATTGCAGCTGACAGTTGATATCGCGTGCATAATTTTGCAGTACAGAAGGAACCATTAGACGCAATCAAAATATCAGACACACTAGCTGTCGAACTTGAAGCTGCTAATGACAGAAACGACAGAATCTGTGAAGGCAGACAACGTTTTCGTTATTCTACCATAATGGATATTTTGGGTCACAATCAAATTTAAGAAATTAGCCGTATACCCAATCTCCTACGATAATCATTGAAAGCAAACTGGATTGATGAGTAGGACGTTTCATGAAAACAGAGAATGCATCCACCACGGCCAATGTCAAGCTCCATGGAATCACTAAACCCATGATGGTCACCAGAAAGCTTCAAGTAGAAAGAAATACAACTAACAATTGAACTAGTATATCCCCATGATTTGCAACCTTAAAATTTGCTAATATAGATGATAAAAAGAACAAGTGAAAAAATCAAATATTACACTAACCGGAAAACAAAGTGCACGTTTGGTATATAATATTAGATTACGCTAGACATTACAATGAATAAAATTATATAGTCTGTTTATTTTTTTTATATTCACTTACCAAACATTTTAAGGAAAAGTTAACAAGAACCATCCGATATATGGACTTCCCCCAGGCACTCGTCAAACCATGCAGAGTTTTTGTATTTTTCTCATTTCATCAAGTTACAAGGTTTTGCATGTTACACGAATTGAATGACCCTGATAATATACCAATATATCAAATGAATGATCCTTCAAACATACGAATTAAAGGCCATGTTTTTATTTAAATTCACAAATTTGCTTACAATATATAAAATAAAGAACATAAATTCCACATTAGAACCGTAACGAGAGACAATCAGGGACTTCGTAACCTATAAAATTGTTTGCGGCCCATCAAGAGTATTGAAGAATATAATAGTAATAGGGACACCTAGACCTACGCAATAAAATTTAAACAGTGGGGAACCTGCCAAGTGAGGAATCCAGGAACTATTGAAGTAGTTATTAAATACTCAAAAATACTTGCAATCCTAAATCGTCATTCAATCAACAATAAACCCTACAGAGCCAGAGCTAATACCTAATGATACAACTCTGGAACTCTGTATCTGCTGCAACGACAATATTGCAGCAAATAAAACAGGTGATAATTCACTATCCCACTTTCATCATATGCTTAAACATAGATTCCTTCAATTTCATTGACATTTCTCAGGCCATGTTGACAAGGAAGCTAAAAAAGATACAAAAATGCGCTAAAATTTACTAAGCTTTATATTTATATGCACAAAATTCATCACAATCCTTTTCCAGAAAATTAACATTCTGTGGTCCTTATACTTAATTTTCAGTGGTCTTTCCATCTGCCCAGCATGCCGAGCTAACTTCCACTCAATTATTTATTGATATGATGCAATAATGATTGAGTGTGTATGCATCAATACAAAGGGTATGCCATGTATTCGATTCGACCACAAAAACAAGGGAAAAGATCGATTCTAATTAATTGTAATTTCCTGAATGCTATAATTGTAATCACTACATATGGAAAAATGTTGGGAAATATCTTTGGAAATAGCCTAAATGGCATGATAATTTCTAAATTTCTATTTTTGCCCTTCTTATTTTTTTTTCTCCACCTAATTCTCACTGCTACTCAATCCCCTTCAAAATTGTCAAACATAGCTGTCACAAATTTGTACTCTTCACCGACAGAAAACAAAAATTTAAGAACACGAAGAAACCCAAATTTCTAGATCTTGTTATCACATGATCCCTGTGATCTCCCATTCAATTTATTTATGGTCAGTACTAATCCATACATGCATGCACACATATCATCCAAAAATTTAAAAAAAATCTGAAAATAAAATTCATAAAACCCCACAAAACAACAAATAATCAAGATAAATAAAAAATACCCATAAAAAAGAAATCAATTTACGAAATTAAAGAATTACCAGAAAGCAGTGTAACTGTAGAACTCAATATCTAAACACATGAAGAGCAGAGAAGCAACAGCAAAAGCGGCCTGTCCTAATCTTAAAGCCAAGCTAGCACTTGTTCCCAAAGCCCCTGGCAATTCATCCATAGCACACAAATAGAATTCTCTGTTTCTTGAAATTACAAACTTCTGTATGCCTATGGCGATAACAGATGTTCTTCATAGCCATTTATTTCTCTTCACAGGCCATGCCACGATTCTCATCCGAAAAGCAAAAGGAAAAAAGAGAGAGCAAATTGAATTTAATTTTTAGAGAGAAAAAAAGAAGGAATTATGTAACAGTTTTTCTTGGAATTTGATAGTGGAAAGGTAAGATGGTTTGTTGGAGGAGAAAAGAAACTATGTAGAAAGTGGTTATGAAGGAAACAAGAGACTTTTCCTTCTTATTAAAATGCCATGCTTGAGTCCCTCGTGTGAAAAAAAAGTTTAGTAATGATTTTTTTGTGTATTTAAAAAGTACGGAATTTTTTGAATTTACGTGTAAATTATTTTATCACGAGGATGTAGGATTAAAAACAAGTTTAAAAAAAAAAAATGTGGCTAAAACATGTGCTAATTCTTTTCTCTGATTTTTTTCCTTTGCTGCCTTGTGGACTATTTCAATCAGAATTTTAAATTTGTAGGATGTATGTCAAAATTAACACAATTTATTGGGATTGTTTTAATAAAATTAATAATGAAAACACAATATAGAGAAAAATATTTTGGATCTATTTAATGCAGATTTTTTTAAAAATAAATTGCGAAAAGTGATATTTTTGAAGAATACGATTTTATTACTTTGAAAAACGAAAGTTTTAAAAGAAGAGAATACAAGCGAATCATTTGACTATGAGACGATGAAGAATCTGAAGAAATCCTCGTATGAACGGCTGGGAGTTGAAAGAGAACACACTTGAGGTGCACCGAGCCTTTTTTTTATTCACAATTAATTAATTTATTGAATGTAGTGGCAATAATATGCTGTTATAGCTGTCTTTGTATTGCTGGATTCCAAACGTCTGCGGACATTACTATTATCTCTGTTAGTATTTTTTTAGGGAATAATGTTATTTTTCATAATGATAAAATATCGATAATGTCGTAGTCTATGAAGTAATGGGATTGGATAGTGCAATTAAATATTTGAGGACATAATACATTTTGTTGACTCCAAAAATGAGTCGACAGATGCCGAGCTCACTCTCGATACGTCAAGCAAGTTTCGGTGTGTTTCTAATGATGAGACAGTGAGAAAAAACGGACGTGAGCGTGTGAGATGCTCTACGGCGAAAGATAAAAGTGTTCGAGCTCCGACGAGTGTAACGAGGATGATCGCGCTAACAACCAATATATTCAACTAAAGGCTAAATAGGAACATGTGGAATGCATGTGTATTCGAAAGTATTAGATTATACGTTCAGATTTGTATCTATTAGAAACATCTTAGAAAGGAAGATGTCACTCAAATGTTTGTATTATTTGTTCACTTCAATAATCAAGAATACAAGATTTCAACTTTCAGATCTCTAATCATTTCTAAGTTACGAAGAAAACCTATTTATACTGCATTGGACGTTGTTGTGTCCGTTAGATCAGAATCATATGTCCGCATCTCCTTAACTAAGGCTTCACATCACCGTCTATTCATACAATTAATATACTGATAAGGGATTAGCCGCTTTATACAATAGGTTGACACACCTGAAATTCTTTATTACAAGTGTTACATCAATTATTTTAAAAAATCTTCAAATGTGTTGTAAGAGACAGTGTCAGCTTCATGAATTTCAGATAATTTGAGAGTCTCGAAGGGTCATTATGTTGGTCTTGTGAATGGAGAGCTTCAACTTCTTTCTTTTTTTCTTAAGTAGCGTTTCAACCCTAATTACGGTGTTTTGCTCGTTGAGACGGTGCCTCGGTACAAGCTTTGACAATTGCATTATTTTTGTATTTGACCATTTGGGTCCTTGTTGGCTTTTTTGTTGACTTTCTGTCCCCGTGGATTAGAAATGGGGGCGGGTCTCGGCACGGGCAGGTGCGGGGTGCAGACCTGCCTCCTTTTTTTTTTTCAAAAATTTTCAGTTAAAATACAAATTCAAAATTTTAAAATTCAAAGCAAATAATGCTCAAACTACCTACATCAATATTCAAAGCAAGCACCGGAAACAAACAATGTCCAAAACTAAACAATTGCAAATAGAATTACATAGTAACTAAATTTCATTTCTTTATCCAAAATTTAATATTTTCCCATCTTCATAACTTCATTCATCAACAGAGTTAGAGATGATACAAGATGGTTCTTGAAATCGAAAGAAATATTATACTCAATATCATCATAATAACTATGATTAAAATTTACATTATGTGATAAATAAAATTACCTCCTCATCAATATCCTCATTATTTTTTTGTAAATTGTAGTTTGTGCTTTGTTAATTTGTAGTTAATTGGCGGGGCGGATATTTTTGCCATCACTAACGTAGATTGCTATATGAGACATTAATTTTGAGTTTCGATAGTGAGACGTAACACCCCTTTTTTTTTCATTCTATGTAAAATAATAATGTATGTATTAAAACAAGATATATCTTAAATAAAGTAAGATTTCAAGCCACCGAGACATAAACGCACAATTCAATGGTCAAATATGCTCAAGTAAACTTTAAACTTTTCAAGTCAAATAAAAGTAGCCGGTCCTACTAATCAATAATGAAATTATGAAATAAGTAATTGTACCTTTCACATTTTAATTTCTTTGAATAGAATTAAAAATACTAAATAATAATTTTCTGTTTGACAAAAATTAAAATTAAAGTCAATAATTAATTTTAATCATATATTTTATAGAATCGATAATTTTTTTAATCATATATTTCATCAATTTTTATCAAAATTTACTAAAAATTCGATTTTAATCTGTACCAAACGGAGGTAAATATTATTGCATATATCAATTCTTTAATCATATTGAATTCTATATGTCGTCGAATACCAAATTGAGTGGTAACCAGTCCTTTTCATAACCTCTAATCATTCTCTAATCCACCACTTAAAACAATAAATTAGTACCATTATAAGTGGTTACCCAAATAAATTAATCATATTTTTTCCCTTCCTAACCCCGTAGGTTCATTTGTGACGTCAATACCGTTTACTGCTAAAACCGTCAAGAGAATATACCGTTTATCGACCGTTACAGTTGAAAACTACGTCTTTTTTTTTTTTTTTTTTAACCAATCAAAAAACTTGTTAGTAATTGATACAGAGTCGAAAGCATGAGATTATTATGGCAAATGTGATCTCACCCAAAGGCGGCCTGCTGGACTTACCTTAATTTATTTCTGCTTTAATTCTTTTTTAAGCAATTTTCTCGGCAGCTAAAAGGGGTGGCTACCATTCTTGACTGTATGAAAGGGCTTTTCAGAATCAAATTGTTTCAAGAATCGCGACGAATTTTCTGTTCATGGAATCTGAAATTGAACATAATATAATTATTCGCTCTCGCCAACTGTTTGATAAAATTACTGAAAGAGGTAATGGCTTTGCATAGATTAGGGGAAAAATAAGTTGGCTATTGGAGCTATTCTCCAGGCTTATGAAACGTGAGGATATATTTAAGGGTGTTCCATTACTGTAAAAATCTCACCTTTTCTGGCGGAAACTTGAGGATATGTGGTGATTTGAAAACGTTGTGAAGAGATTCTTTTAGTTTTCACTCTTTCAAAGAGGGACTGTGTTCCTCTGAAGATTTTTGGTGACTCCTTAGAAAGCAGTTCATTGGTGAAACCTGCAAATGCCGAGCTCCTTTCCCTGATGGTTGTCAATGATGCAAGTAAAAATCATAAGCGAGAAACACGTGGATCTTTTGACGTTCAAAAGCAACAATAGAAGGTAAAAGGTTTTAAATTTTCAAATTCTTACCCCTGCTTGTTAAATTTTCAAATGCAATAGTTAATGATTTCAGATTGCAATTATGAAGATAATCTGTTTGTGAAAAGAAATTGTGGGCATTACCCCTGCTTGTATCCACTAAGAGCAGCTCAAGATATAAAAAACGTATCTTGTAAGTATCAATTTTTTCTACTCGCTAGACATGAAGTTATTATTTATTAACGTGCCTGATCAGGCCCAGACAGCTTTTAACATTCACATTAAGTTCTGCTCAATAGTCCCCGTGATAAGTCACGTACGTGTTACCTTGCCAAGAAAAACATGTTGGTAATGTGTAACCTTTGATGGTGTGAAGAAACATTTTCCTGATGCTTTTGTTATTATCATTCCATAAGAGATCAGAGAAAACCACAATAATATACAAGCAAGATAATTGATTCGGCGCTTCTCCAATGTAGCAATGGACAGTTCTATGAACCGTTCAATTACAGCAAAATTCAAAGCGAGTATTAGTACATCGATGCTAGAACACTATTAGTCAAGCTGGGCGTACCAGATTCCTTGAATTTTCACATCCTTGGGGGCTTTTGATCCCAAATCAGTATCAGATGGCTGAATGCTTTCAAATACTCCAACCACCTCACCACTCTCAGGCTTGCTTTTGGTAACACTCAAGGTGATCTTTCCTGTTGAAGATGAAACATTCTTTATGTTTTCTTTCTCAAGTTCTTCCTCGTCTCCTCTTCCACCAGCTGGCAATGCAACTGCATTGTCATAACCAGTAGATCCACCCCTTCCCTTTGGGTCGAGGAAGGATGAACCCCTGTATGATGGCACAAGGAACTCGCCACTGAAGCTATCTGGTTTGCCAGATGCTACAAGCTGTTTGATGGTGAAGAGGAAGGGCACACGCTCACCACCTGGAAGCTGCACCGTAACAGCAGCATAGTCAATGCCATCCTTCTCCTCAAACTTGACAGAGCCATCAGGAGATACCACAAAAGGTCCCTCAATCTCGTCAAGGGTGTAGGTTAAACGTGTCATAAGCTTTGTCTTCTGAAACTCAGGGGGTGAGTTCTTGTTCACACCCTCTGCCTTCACGGTAAAGGATGTGGGTTCCAGGCAGATTTTCTTGGCATTATATTTGCCTTCCTTGAAGGCAAAGCCGTCAACGCCACCTTCAATGGTTGGGCATTGGTTAGCTGTCCCAGTTCCCTTTACTTCCAGATATGTCTTGCTCTGAATTTCATCGTAGGTTAGACGTTTTGGAACTCCTTCAGCATTTGCTCCCTGTAAAACCAAACAAGTGTATATCATAAAGTATTGCATCGTAATTTGTTTTGAACCAACTCTTCTCTAAAATTATTATAAGAAATATGGTGTTACAGGCTTAATGAAATAAGCCAGTGACGCAATATGCCTAGTAGGTTAATGAATGGGTGTTTCATAGAATTTGCTTAAGAGCACATCACCAAAATGTTCTCTTTTCTTGCAGAATTCTAGATCACAAGCGCAATAGAAAAACTTTTACCTTGTTTTAAATTGTTAGAAAGTTAGATATCCAATGGAATACAGTTCTTCTTTGGTCCAGAGTGATAGTCACAAATCATTGCTGGACTCCATATCGTTTGTGAGTGCAAGAATCTAAAATTATTATCGTTATTATTCCATTGAAGTTCTGAATTTTAAGATTTTCATTTTCACACTGATTTGCTATTTCATCGACATATATAAGAAAGATGAGGTATAAGTAATTTAATTGGCCAGAGATAAGATCCTGAGATAGCTGATAATTTTTTAAACAACTCGAGTTGATATTATGATTCTCAGCATGAAACTATCATAATTAGCCATACTGTGAGTAGTAATAGTCTTAGCAATTCAATAAGCAGACCTTGCAGCTACTGTCTTCATTTTGGTACATCTATCTTGAAATGGAGTACAAACTATTGAAGTAAACAGTACTAATAGACATTCCAAGTTCACCTTATTAAATATGCCATTAATGTGTTGGAATTATCTTTTTCAAGGGACAGATATAAGAATCTCTCACGTACCGAGACGACGAGTGCAGAAGTGGCAAGAGCAAAACCAGCAATCTTGGCAGCATCGCTGCACTTTTGAGCCAAGTCCTTTAGATCAGCTTGAAGAGAGCAGGTGACCCTCGATCCAGCCGGCTCGACTCCGAAGGCCTTGCCGAGGCTTTGAACAGATCTGAACTGCAAACTGTTTCTGGCTGAGACACCAATCTTGGTTGGTTGCATCAGAGTGGCAGCTGCTTGTAATGAGCTAGCCATTTTGTTTTATGATAACTATTCTCACTATTCCGTCTCTGCTTCTCCTTATTACAAAGTAGTAATAGTAATCAGAAATGGATTGTATGGACAAATTAATTTAGGGCTTAGATATGTGTAGGATAAGAGATAGGATAAGAGTAGTTGCTCTGAGTTGGTGTTTCTGGCTTTCTCACTTGCCACGTGGCAATCTTGCTATTCTGGATAAAGATATTCACTTGTGCAATCTGGTCAGGACATAGATGGACAGCTACTTTCAATCATAGTAGAAAAATAAAAAATAAAAAATAAATGAAAAGGAGGGTTGATTATATTTGAGTAATGCACCAAAATGCATTGATATGTGGTCAAGATTCATGTTCTAAATCTTTTGTATATTGCCCGTCTATCAATGCTTTACAATCCTCAAAATAGTTGAATTTTGCTTGAACTCGCAAGAATGAACATTAATGCACGGTTACTTATACACGAACCAATTGACGAATATATGCAACTTTATATAAACTGGAATGTTGCATTTGTCAAACACTTTGTGACAAACTCTTATATTAAAATTGGAATTTTTGGTTGGTTTCAAATTGCAAGTTCGGATTGGCTCAACTTAAAAAGGAGATAAAAAGAAGTGATAGAGGTTTTATGGATCCTACGAAATAATGTATAGTTTAAAATTATTACTGAATTTGAAGTTGGGAATCCCACCTAAATTTAGAACATTTTGAAAATTCATTCTATTAACACCGTTGAAAATTTACTTAATCATATACATTGAAAAATAAAATTAATTTTAATTTTCACCAAAGATCTGCTTTATACTTAGATAGAAATTGTGATAAGAATGATATATTTGTTAAATACTGCAAACTCATTTGCTAATCTTGGAATACGAACAATTACGATCTGCAATGTATACATGATTCTCTTTTCTTGTGTTAGTAAGATTATGAATTGTGTTGTATAATTTCTCAAAACCCTAATAGTATATTAACAAAAGTTCAATTGGGCTGGGCCCGACACTTAAACTTATAATTAAATATGATCCATTAATTAATTAATTTGACCAATTGATAAGTAATCCAATTAATTAATTGTCCAATCCTTGTCATTAATTAATTAGTATATTTCATTTTTTTAGTCTCATTAGGTTTTCGATTACGATGCGTAACGACGTGAATTATTATTTGATCTAATCAAAATAAGATAAATTATAACATCATTTTAATTTATCATTAATTCACCTAAATTAATTAATTCGCATTCGTCGTCTTAGATGTCATCTAAAAATGTGTCAACGGCGATACATGTGACGAGAAATATTACGTGGTATGACAAAATTAAATTTGTTCATTTACTTTGAAATTACATTTCTGGATGATTCAATCAATTATGTCAACGTATTCATTTAAATGTTACCACATCTTAACTTGTGAGATTAGCTACTAATTTCAAAAGTGAGATATACCACACGTGATGATTTAACTGTAATAACGATATTCGTATCTCATTATTACTTACGATCATACATAATTTAAAATTTAGTCATATATAATTTGTATTTCACAATCATAACTCCTTGTGATTAACAAGTTATCAATACTTGAATTTATAGACTATATTATTTAATTTATTAGAATATTAATTTAATTAAATAATATGTCTGCCATAAATACAATGCATCAATTATATATTAAAAGTGTTTATATTCAAAATCAATTGGACTTAGGGCATAATACTTACTGTCACCATCTTCGTAAGTTGTATATATGGGAATTTACCTTAGTTTGATGTCTTCAGGGTAGCATGATTCATCGAAGGAGATCAAATTCTTTAAAATTACTGAATGAAATTGAAGAAATCGTAGGCAAAATCTCGATTAGCATAACAATAATCAGTAAAAAAGTTGAAAAGTATGACATTTTGCCAAAGTAGAATCATAAGCTTCTTCAAACCAAAAAACCTAAGGCACATTGAAGGATGAAAATACTGGCTACATTCAGTTTAACAACCCCAAGAAATCAACATATAGGAAGAGGCAAATACTTTTGGTTTTCAGTATTCAGACAGCACGGACTACCAGAGCCCAAATGGGATAATGCCAACCGTGTTTGAGATGCCGTGGCTGTGTGAAGGAGTTGCAGAATCCACCAGACGCTCTGATGTGCTCTTGCAGCAGATAACAACCAATGGCAAGGCATATTGCAACGCCAACCCAGCTGTCTCTCACGGAGTGAGCAAAGAAATTTGGAGCAACCACCAAAAGAAGAATCAATGACAGGGCATCTCCAGCCAGTCTGTATTCAATCAACAACAGTTCTCAGGGACAAACGACAGTGAAAGACAATAAACTATAATCAAACTGAACATACAAGAATGAGAAACAAGAACACGTCATTCCTCTGTATTATATACCATAACTAGAAGAGGAAGCATTAACTTTAATACTATTGTTGACCATTTGAACCATAATTGATGGACAGAGTCCCATTCATCATTCACAAATACAAACTCAATTTTACCTGGGAAATGTCGGGGGAAGAACCTCAATACAACTGCAATGAAAGCAATCCATTTTCTAACCTCACCCCTACTCCACAATGCCAATTATTTTGCTAAGAAAATTGACTTCAGTTGAAAGAAAGAAAGTAGAACTTCGAGGCAGAGACCATCACCTTAACAAGGGGAACAATCCTGAAGGAAAACTTAAGAAATATAAGGAACCAGAAGGGAAGTCAATATGTTTGTTCTCCAATTCGTTCGATCCAGGATCAACAAATATCTGCAGAAATCCGTTCAGGAGGGGAACAATATAAGTACTGTTAAGTGTAGGAGCCGCGTATACAGGTGAAAGGAAGAAGCAATTGACTTATTCATATCATTGAGAATGAATCTACTTGAACTTAAAAATATCATCGCAGTAAATACCGAGTGATATTATTTGAGATTGAGTTACATAAAAAGCATCCCGGTATTTTGCCAGTTCCTAATAGAAACTGAATGCGTTAAAGGTTCAAGACCTGGATAAGCTTATGCAATTCATAAGCATGTATAAATAAGTGCATTTCACACTGCAAGTTCAGTTAAAAAGCAATCACCTTGAAATATAAAGATGAACTGATGCAAAAGTTGGCATTTATATAATTTGAACTTGAAGTATAAGGATTCTATCAGGACGAAGCATAGATATCATTTTTCACTGGGATTTGTAGCAAATTTAACATACTCAATTCTAGAAGTTTGGTGGTTCCATCCCTTTTTCTATATGCATAATCTTGTAGTGTTCTTAATATCCTTCTTAAATTGAGTTTGAGAATTAAATTGATCCAATCAAATCTTCCTCTTCCAAGGATCAAAAAATACTTCAAAGTAGCTTGCATGCCAACCAAGCCAAACAAAGAACTTAAAGTTGACAAGAAAAAAATCATCATCCACCAATCTAAACAAATCATCACCAAGACTTGAAGGAAACACCCACAAGAATAACGAATAAGGCCAATACAAGAACTTCAAATGATTTTAATAACTAGACAAATCAAGGATACGATGTTTATTAGTAGCACTCCAAAAATCATGGGTAGCATTAGTATTATACTTACATATAAAGGAAAGACTGATGAAACAGGTACCCTGACACACGAGGAGGCTAAAACACAGATGTGACGAAAATAAATTCGAAGGAAAAACAACATGATTTTTTTCAAAATAATTCTAGCATCAACAGATCTAATAAAATTTTAAAACTAATTCTCGATTTTCTCGAAAACCAACTTTTTCCAAGAAGGAAGTAACAACAATAGTCAACATCTAACAGACTTTACATTAATCTGAAATCCAAATTCAGATTAAATTAAGAACAAAAAAAGACTTGGTTGAACAGAATATTGACCAAATATATAGAAAAGAATTTGGCTAGACAATGATATCTAATTGAAACAATAATAGTTGATCGGATGAGAGGCAGTACGAGACTGCTCGCTGAATAACAAAAGCTTACAAGTTTAACCCAAAATAAAATTAAACTCACTTTGATTTAAGAAAAGTATGAAGAGAAAAAGGGAGAAGTAAAAAATATTCATTTATTTTGAGTTGTGTATAAATTTTACAAGAGGAAGTCCCTGTTAAAGGAGAAGGAGGCGACAATAGAAGGTAGCAATGCTAATTGATACTAATTACAAATCAACCAATTAAGGCAATCATGATTCATTACTGATATGTGAAAAATCAATTCCCGAACACGACCCCCTCTAAGCTTGAACATATTGGCCCGAACATTCCCAATGCAACATTTTGGGACATCGGGCTCGAGCCTGGTCGAGTTTGGGTTTTTCCTTGAGGACCGATCTCTCTCTTTGTACCCTATAAAAATTCTCATCTTACCCCAATTGTGTCATATAATGTTTGATCATCATCCAAATACATGGAATCCTGTTCCACATCAAACTCAAAGATGCAATTTCCTCACAACTCCACCACCTCATGCAAAAAGGATAAGGATGTGTACTTTTCAATCATTTTAGGATTCAACCACTAACATCAATAAATACATAAATAAGGTTCATTAATTAGGTACGTTTTTAAATAATTTTCAATTCACATCCCTACGTGTAAATTCTTTCTCTGACTTAAGTATCGAATGGACGACGATGACATACTTTAACGCCTTTGTTTCAGGAATTGGAGATCCAATTCCACCCATTTGCAGTCGTCAAGGAGATCGTGTTCGTGCTCATTCCCCACCTTCCGATTCAAGATTATTGAGGTGCGAATTTTGGTAGCGTCAATTAGGAATGGATTTATTATTTATCATGGTAAACTTGACCAAAAATTCACATTATGATTCGACCAGAAATAAAAACAATCAAATCAAGCATTTCTATAATTCTGATGAAACTGACAATCATAATAACATCAAATGAACCTAGACCGTCGAAATCAACAAGCAATTCAATTTAAGATAAAATAAGCGAAAGTAAGATTTGAAAAAAATAGTGAGATAAAAAACTGACATGGCAGCAAAAGAGGCAACCCATTTGAGTAGAGAAGTCCCACCACCAAATTTGGTGGTATGATTAATTAGTTTCTTGGCAGCCATCTTCAGCTCATTGAAATCTGAATCAAGAAGTTGCGCAGTTTCTTGATCAGTCTTCATGGCCAAATAGTCCATTCTCCCCATTGTTACCGTTCAGATCTGAATTCAAAACACAAAAAATAAAACTGTTTGTTAGCAGTAATTAATTGATGGTTTGGACAAGTGGAGCGGCTGCGAAAAACAGTGCGAATTTACGGATCCTACTGTTTGTTTATTTGCGTGGCACTACGTGGTCGGAGCCAAGAGTGTAGTGCGGATCTAAATGCATTGCATTATCACAAAAAATGATATCTAAACGTCAACTTAACCTTCTGCCATTCTACGACAAAAATCAAAGTCTTTTAATTGGAATTTTTATTTACGAGTGTCATGTCTTGAATCAAATTTGCAGGAGTTAAAGGCTCTTTTCAAAATCGTGGCTCGATTTGTTGATGACATCTTGTCTTTCTGTCAAATTAATTTTATTCATATTAAAGTGTCATTAATTTTAGTTTACCAATTTTATAAACATATTTCTTTGAACAAGGGTGGATGTCAACAAAATAATTATGTAATAAGTAATTTGGGCTTTAACAATTGAAATATGTTTAAAGTTTCGACACGGTAAAATAGTAGTACAAAGGTAGCCATGAAATTGTCTTTTAGTACACAAAAAATGTGCAGACAGACAGAACTCCACTAGTACGTACAATGGACTATTTGCTTTGCTTTTTGAACTAGAAAACATTTGAGCTTCATTACCTAAAAAGAAGAGACCAACTGATCGCTTTGAAGTTTGAACTACCTCCCAAACTTTTAGCTGTTTGACATTTATCCCCCATTAATAAATGCTCATTAATATTACACCCCTATTTTACCATTTGATAATTCCTTCCCGCCTTTCACTTTTCAAATACAATATTCCTCATTTTTTAATTGTCTTATAGGAAACACGATATATTCGTCTGCAATTTTTAATTGTTGTATCGAGATATGTGTTGTAGCAACATGTATATTATTTCTCAAAATCGAATAAACAAAATGTTGATCACTTTATGAAATAATTTGAATTTCAAATCGTTCACTTGTTTTAAGTTAACAACTCCTGCTAACTTTGGATCGGTGGGCTTTTGAAAGTGGAAATATGGATTGTTGATTGAGCGTTACCAATACTCAAGAATTTTGTACTACAAATCGAAGAGGTTAGGTTCGATTAACTTCCCATTGATGATCTTTAAAGGATTCCAGTGGACTCAATTCCACAATCAATCTTAATCAGATAGGTATGTAAATAAGTTTTTGACAAATGGAGAAATCAAATCCTAGATTCCCATCTATTTACTAAGACAATTCAACCATTTTGCACAGTTACATTCATGTAGTTGCGTCCAAATTTACACAAACTCAAACAAAAGAAATAAAATATCTCAGATAAAATTCATAAATGAAATATTTCATTCAATTAAAAACAAGAAAAAAAAAATCCCATAATGAAGTATTCACACAACAAAAAACGAATACCGGAGAAATTTTGGGTCTACTGATGGTGGCGGTGGCGGTGGCTGCGGCCTTTTCTGGCCTCATTCACCGCCGGCTCATGGGAGTCACACACTTGGGTCTTGAATTTGCACCCGAACTTCCGTGTGAGCGAAGTCCTCCAACCACCTCTCTCAACGTGTCCACTAGGATCCGTCTTGTCAATTTTCTCAATAGCCTTCTTCATGGTGGAGCATTCCCGCTCCAATTCGTGCACCCGCGTCCGCATGCTATCCATGTCGAGACGCAGCACCTGATTCTCCCTGACGGCCGCCCTCCACGTGCTGCCCCCCTCTTGGGCGGGTGCTACTACAACCGCCTCCTCTTCTTCTCCTCCTCCGTTGTCCGCCTCCGTTAGACCGGCTTCAGCCTCCAGCAAACCACCGGTGATGGCGTGCCGGAGCTGAAGCTGCTCGAAAAACAGCACCTGAACCACCGCTCGAAGTGGAAGCCGCTCGTTTTGGGCGGCGTGAGTACACGCCTCTAATGTTAGCTTCTGGCAATCCAAAACTCCGCAAATCTTCTCTCTATCTGCCTCTGGTATCCATGGATGTGCCTATGTAAATGAACAGAAAATATCTTACTCAAAATCCTCAATCATCAAAAAGCAAGTTTTTTGTTTCTTCAATATAATGCCAATTCAACGAATTTACCTTGAGATAAACATCAACGGCGCGATAAAGGCCGTCATCGAAGAGTCTGGCATGGTCAGGCAAAGCAATGGCGAGATCGAAGAATTTTTCTTGCTTCAAATTAGCATCAGATGCGATTTCCGATAAGTAACCGTCAATCAATTTTCCAACTAACATCAATGCCGTAGATCTTTCTTCGCCTTCAATTCTATTCGCAGATCTGTCCTCCAAATCTTCAAGAAAATACCTTAAAATTCTTTCCACACAATCAACATCGTATAATGTTTCGTTCAAATATGAATAACTCGGAATAAGCAGATCGTCTAAAGTTGCTTGCTCTAATTGGGATCCAATTTTCTTCTCCAGTGCTGCTCTACAAGCTTCTGAAGCATTCAATATATTCGCAGTTCGTAATAATCCGAATAAAATTCTAGTCGAATTCGAAGTTGAATTGGAGCTTTTCTCTACAGGGAGATTAGCAATTACGGTTTCCAAGAGCTCTCTCTGGTCATTCTCCGAGGGTACATTAGAAGACGATGGCTTCCGGCTCGTACGCGAAATACCAGGAATGTACTTCTTGGCATAGTAAATCAAACAGCTCTCTATGATCTCCGCCCTTAGATTTAAAGCTTTCATGGCGAAAATCAATCTTTTGAAGAATGGCAAACTCAATATTCCAAGCTCATTTAACCATGAATCCATTCCAGTTCCTCCTCTCGTAGCATTAGCAACTTTTCTCCTTTCGTTCTCGCCTTTGCTGTTTCCAGCTCCGTCATTCACTGGCCATCCAAACAATGACGGATCTGAAGATGCAGCTTTGGAAGCAATTGCATCAATACATCTCTGAACAATGCCCAGGTTTTCTGCCAAAGGCAGAAGACCTTCACAGGAGGTTAAAGTTTTGATACAGTTTTTGATATTTTTAAGTGCTGAGTGAGTAAGAAACCTCTCTGTCTTGGAAATGAGGTTCTCTTCAGAGTACTCTTCAGTCATTTCCAAGTATTCTCCGGCGCAGCGGAGGGCAGCCACGTTGGAGGCGGAAACATCAGCTTTTACACAGTAACAGAATTTCGCGGCGGTCTCGAAAGATTCAGAGCCGCCCGGAAAATCCGGGAGTATGATAAGAAACTCCTCGTCTTCTTCATGGATTTCTTTCTCCTCATTGTCATTTTCACTTCCCTGGTTTGTTTCAGAGGCGGTTTGGATTCTAGTGATTCTACTTGTTGGGTTCTTCTCTTGTTCTGTTATCAGCTCGTGAAGCTTTCTACTTTTTGACATCAGAGGAAACTGAAAATACGCAGAAGAAAGAATATTCAGAGCAATCAAAATCAAAACAGAATGATATTATTAGCTAAACGTAGACTAATATTGAGGTGAAACCCAGAACTGACCTTGTGCAGATGGAAAGTCATGTGATCTACTTCGATTCTAACATCACTTGGTAATCCTGTAGTGCAGAACCTTCAAAAGAAAACAGAAATAAATTATGAGAACCCCAAATTTGTGTATAGAAAAAATTCATAAAAGTAGGATTTCAGTCACCATGCTTGGCCTTTGGAACTGGAATTTTCAGAGGTCATTTTTGCGTCACTGAACATTGAGCAATAACCCTTATCTATGCTGGAAAACCTAAAACTTAAGACAGATCCATGAAAAAGAGATTTGACTTAAGTACGAAAATCAACTGCACTTTCTGCGTTTTAAGTCTTATGAAATGATTATGTTTGTCGAAAATCAAGCTAAGTCTAAAGGGGTTTTTTCATTTTTGAAAGGAGTTGATAGAACAAATTGATTGAAATGAAGAAGAAAGCGAGGGCAGAAATCGAGAAAGTCAAGTGGGAGATGATGGGTAATGAAATTTGAATGATTTTTCTTCTCTCTTTTATGAATCAGACGAGAATCTTCTCTCTTTTTTCTTCTCTGGAAGGAATTGGAGAGAAGAAAGATATGGTTGGACTGCATAAAGGAATTGTGACTTTAAATTTCTCTTTTTGATGAGACACATTTTGAGTTGTTGCTTTTATGATTGTGATCATCATGATTTGTCTGCTAAACATCCAAAAAACTCATTGTTTTTTCTTGCTTTCACCTTCTTTTTTTTTTTGCCCCAAAGAACTTTGATTATTTCAAGTTGGAATGTAATGGGTGTGTGATTGGCCCCCACTAACGAGTCGAACATAACATTTCTCGTGTGAGTCACTTGTCGATTCACACTGAGTTGATTCGCGTGTTGAGCAAGTTCCTCATAATGATTGAAAAATGTAATTTCACTAAAAAACTATAGGTCTTGTTATAAGTACATGATTTTTTTCACAAATTTTGTACTACTATCTTCCTGTGATTTGCTATTGTCAAAAATGATTTTTGGCAACAACAAATCACAAGAAGAACAAAATCTGTGAAATTGGCAACAATAAATCATAGGAAGAACAAAATTTGTGAAAAAAAATCATGTACTTCAATAATTATTCAAGAATATATACTTCGTCAAGGACGAGTTTGTGAGGATGAGCTAAGTTATACTTAGGTTGAACGAGTCGATTCGAACCATTTAAAACCTCTAATTGCATATGAGGCTCAACAATTGTTCATCATTTGTGGGTCCTCTAATTCATCAATAACAAAATATTTATTTGATTCTTCTATGACTTGGTACTTAAGAATATATTTCTGTCTACTAAAAAAATAGTGTCCCCCTCAATAATTCACTTATAATTACTAGTATATGTAATACTGTTTATTATTTTTAAAGTAAATTTCATCTAATAATTTGTAAATTGATTTTATGCAAAATGCTGATATTATAGTTTTAGTTGGTCGCACTGTGAGTGTGCTGTTATCCCCGCGGTTAGGCTGGCTCGACCCATATACCCATGAGTTCGGCTCATGCTCGTTTTGTAACGAACCGAGCTCGGGTTGGCTCCTTACAAATACTCGAGCTCGCGGCTTGTCTTTTTTTTTTTTTATTAAAGATAAACTATTTTTTTAAAAAAAAAAATTTCTACCTTTCGCCCACGAGCCGCTCGTTTTTTGACGAGCTGAGTCAACGGCTCGCCTAAAGAGCCAGCCCGCTCGGCTTGGGAGCGGTCGAGTCGACAAGTCGTTCAGCTCGTTTGACACTTTTACCCGTAGTCATTGATGCGGGCCGTTTAGCATTTTTCTTTTAAAGTTTTAAATACCGACACGTAGTTACTGATTTGAAATCGCAGACATCGGACATGCACCATCCTGCCATTACTGATCGCAGGTCTACCCTGTGTATGTATTAATTGCAAAATTAATGAACTGACAGGAGATGTAGGTTTGTACCATTAATTATTCCATTTTCAAATTTCAAAAACAATCAATTTCCAATCTCTTCATTTTTACTTTTGAGGTTTTATTCTATTTTTATTTCTGTTAAAATTACTACTGCATTCATGTGTTTTAACGAGCAATGATTAGTAATGGGTTCAAACTGAACTCATCATATACGCATTTTTATGTGGACCCTTGCCTCCATGACCATGAAATGCCAAATTTATAAAGCCACGTTTTGGGATTCTTTAAATAGTGTCACACTAGTAAGAAAGATAAGGATTCGACTCATTCGAAAGTAAAGATCTACATGTTAGCAATGTAGATCAAATAGCATTACTCATATACAAGAGTTAGTGATTCGTTAAATTTGCATTTAAACGATCCCCTTTCCTGTTTAAACTCTTCGATAAATTTAATTTCTCCCTCCTACTTGTACTTCATTTTAATGTTGATAAACATATTAAGAGCATCCGAACCCCTCTATTAGGTTAGGTAGAGATTTATAAATTAAAATCAACAGCTTACTTATCTAAAAAAATTACGAATAAAAATATTGATTTAGAACTCTTTTTTTTTTTTACTTAAAAGTGTATCTTTTAAGCACAACCAAACATGTGCTATCTTTCTTATCCTTATAGCATATAGAAAGACTTTTATTTAACATTAGTCTAATAAATGTTGTTAGGCATTAGATTGGACGGGGCCCTATTCACAATTAATTTTTAAAAATGTCTCTATCCGTCAACAAATTGTGTCATTTAATATGGACTATTAATTAATTGCTTTTAACGGTAAGTAGTGAATTGGAAAAAACAAAACACACAGATCGTAACAAAGCAGAGCCAAAAGAGCACAAACCCCGTGACTTAATCTCTCTGCACAAGGCACAAAATGTTTTCATAAATTTATTTGTTGGTCAACGCGCATTGACCTAATAAACAAACTGCACACATTGGGTTTGTTTCAAACAACATAAATCCCTGCATCTTAAGTCTAGATATACGTTTTTAGATGACATTATTGTTGATATTGTGTGAGTTCTCGATCATGCTATATGTACATTTTCTTTGACATCAAGTTTGACATTCAATTACGTGACACTGATTACAGCCTTTAATTATAAACACACTGATCAGATTTTATCCACATAAGAGGATGTCATCCTTAATGTTAACAAGTAATTTACATCTAACACTTAATGTCTGGTTTTGGCTTCAATTAAGCAATTTCAGCAATCGGAGCGGCCGATGAAATAGTAAGAAAATTGTTTTATGATAAGATAATGATGAAGTCCTAATTACGGACAAAAAAACTTGAAGGGTCTGTCTAAATTTGGCTTGTTATGCACTATAATCTTTGCCTTGTTGGCCAATTTGGTGGATTTTTTAATACCATAAAATCTTGGCATTTTCTTGTTTGAACGCTTAAACTGATTATTGGAGGCATTGACACCCTATAACCATATGATGCCATATAATACTACAATAATGAACACTTAACAAAATTGTCCCTAATTTTATCATGTCGGATTTCAGAATATTTGCAAAAAAAAGAAAAAAAGCTTTTGGAACGCCAACTACCTATTCAAGAATTTCTAACATCTATACTGATTGATACATTCAACTTTCTTGACTAGCACCTTCATTACATCATTTTCAATTCTTCAAATATAAACTCTTCGTAGGAGACCTGATATTGTCCAAAAATGACCATAACGTAATAAATTAGTCATCTATACCTGTGGATGCGGTGGTTGAAGATGAAAATTTCAAGTCTTGATTTTCAGATGGGATAACAATCCCAGGCCAAGATTGGCACATGCAGTGTTTCCCCTTGTCAATACTGCCATAAAGGGTTTTCGTGTGATTCCCACATCCACACCCCATGTATACTTTCCACATTTCTTGCACTCTACTCTAGCACGTGATGATTTCTTTTCCTTTGATCGCAAGATTTATTTTTTCTGCAAATTTTGATGTATTTTTTTTTCTTCTCATATGCATTCAGATTTTATAGGATACCACTAATTTCAATATCGTTGATCAATTTCATCCCATTAAACAAGAATTTGACATCTAAGGTATCATGGTTATTCGATAACAAAAACTAAAATGATAATAGAAAATAGACAAAACTTACAAGAAAATTTATGTACTTTTACGCAGTTTCTAATTAAGATTTAGCTCCAGTTTGTCTACCATTATTCCAAAAAATTGTTTGCTACAATAAGATTTTTCACTACACATTCACTAAATAAAATATTTTATACACAAATCAATAAAGTTACTTTACTTTTCAATCACACATTCTCCAAAAATACTATTAATTACTTTATTTTTCTCCAAATAATGGAAGACAAACACAAGAGAAGCAAGCATCCAGGCAAGACAAAACAAAGAAGTGGTTATGGTTTAGTTGATACGATCACATGAAAGTTTGAGAAAATTAATCTTTAGGCGGTAGCATAATCAAACAAATATGTGATTCCAAGGACACTATTTATTAAGCAGGAAGGGATCCTATATTTTACATCCCCTAAATCACGTCTGCGTTTTATCAAAAGAGATATGTTTGACGTACATAATGGTATGCATAACACTCACTAGGGGACGGACAAGGGGACGGGGTCCCCTTGTGAGTGTTATGTACAATCATTATGTACATGTAAACTTATTCTTATCAAAATGCCACATGTTTGTGAGATACATATTAGATAGGGGTGCAATGGGTCAAGTCGAGCCGATTCGGCCCTTAGACACACGAGTTCGATTTGTCTTCAAGACTTGGTTCAGCCCTTTTCTCGTTGGACTCATGGGCCGAGCTGAGACATTCACGAGCCTATGATTTGGCTCATTTTTCAAAAGAAATTAATGAAACAAGCTCAAAAATGAATCGACTCGTGAAAAAAAGAGGTTTTATTGGCCCAAATTGAGCTATGGATGGGAAAGATAGAGACGTTAGATGCTTAAGAGATATCGTTCATGAATGAGCACAATTGAACCATAAAGACCATGCTAATCTAACAAATAATCATTATAATTAATAGTACTAAAAGACGTGACATTTTATGTGTGCACGATGATGGATTTTACATTCATACATCATTTCAAATAATTTTGAGCACTCCTCTGTGAAAGGAAGTTATGTCATGGATGGTTTATTCCATCCTCTATGTTTCTTCATCTTAAATTTTTTTTTTTTTTGGAAATCACATTAAAGGTCTATGTTTCAAATATTTTGTTCGAAATATCCCATACTGTCATACTCTATTAGTTTAATTGTTAAAAATAGTAAAAATGTTAAAATTAAAAAAATAATTACAATTGTAGTACCCAAAATTTTTACTTCTTTTGCAAATTATATAATTTTCTTTTATATGTATTACCCACGATCTTAAAACTTTTAAAACTTTATTTTCTTCCACATCCCACCTCATGTTCTTCCACCTAATAATATTAAGGTCCAACAACTAAAGCCAGCGAATTCCAAAACAAAACCCATTTCTACTGCTCCTGCTTCGGCTAAGAAAAAGTCGATTCCTGCTACTAAGACCAAGATCGCCACCAGCAAAATGACTAAGGAGAAGGCACTGCCTGCCAAGGCGAGAGCCAAGCCAAAGAAAAATTTAGATTATATGATATTCTATGAAATAAAGGCAAAATATATAATTAAAAATAAATTTGAGGAGAATGAATTTTAAAAAATTGGATAACACTTTAGTTACAATAATCCGTATCATCAAGTTAACAGTTTGCTCCACAAAGAAAAGCGCCGCCACTTCTTTGCCATGGCACGGGTGGCTACAGCTTCCAGCACCTTCGGCCTCTCCAGATTCCGCCCCTATTATCTCCTTTCCCACAATCAATCTCCCCTTTTCGTGAATTTCTCTCTCCAATCGCAGAATAAGACTCGCAGACATGAACTAATTTTCTGCCAAAGCAACCCCAATCCAGTTGACTCCAATACAACAGAGGTGTGCTACTTAATTCCCCTTACTTGATTGTCACTTTCTTCAATTAAATATTGCAATTTGTCGTCTAAAGTATAATGAAAATTTTCTTTTGTAAACGATTTGAGTAGTCGACCAATTGCTCTAATATTCATTTAGCTTTTTGTTAACCTTTGCTCTTGACAAGCCTAAATTCGTAGTAGTTTGCATGGATAATTTGAGCTCAGTATCGAGTTTGAACTTGAGGTTCACAAATAGTGCAGGAAAAGGTGTAGATCCTGAATCTGAAAATGACGGTAACACAGCTAACTCGAGTAAAGAAACAGCTACTTCATCAGTAGGTGCTGGATTTCCAGAGTATCCGGACAAGAAATTGAATAGGCTGATTGCTGTGGCTTCTCTACTTGCAGCTGTCGGACTTTTCTTCTCAGCACTGTTGGACTTTGGTGTGTCTTTGAAGGACCTCTCTGCAGCAGGATTGCCATATGAGGTTTGCTCGATATATGATCATATAAACCATCAGATCATCTTGCTTAAAATAGTCAAAATGGGTTAGTCAAAGTTTTAACATTTACTGTAGCAATAATTTCGCATAAGATACATGGTAGATGCTCATGCTAGAAAGAGAATAAAATTTTAATTACTTTGATTTATGATGATAGAAGGGAATCGTATCTCCTTTCTTGTGAACTAATATCATGACTTTTCTAAAATTCGATCGTGTTTCTCAAATTGTGACTTCATGTTCCAAAAGAATGTTAGAAAGTCCTTCTTTTGTGAATTATTTATTTAAAAATCACTAAGAACTGCTGCTTTCCAGCATTTAGTGTTTCCATTTTATGAATCTTGAAGCTCCTCCTAGTATTGAATCATTTTATGTACAGTTGATTCCTCATTTTTCTTTCTTTTCTTTTTCTTTGGATCCTGGTTGTGTAGGCCCTTTCTAATGGGAAGCCTACTGTTGTGGAGTACTATGCAGATTGGTGTGAAGTATGTCGAGAATTAGCTCCTGATGTCTACAAGGTCGAAAAGCAGTACAAGTAAGTTTTAGTAATACTTGAGCCTTTACCTAGTATGTTTATTTTTATTCTGTCTATTTGAAACAGTAAATTAAATATTTTGTCTAAAAAGTGTCATTTTAGATAGTTCAATTAACTGCCTATGTCAGCTCTTACGCGTGCTGCCCAAAAGTGATTAAATGAATTGCACGTATATAAATTGAAGCTTAGAGGCTTTGTAAAGCTTAATCTCCTAATTTCAGTTGCGCTCGTGTTGGTCACGTCAGGAATTGAGTTCAAGTTCTTTTCAAATTAATAATTTAGTTAACTAAATGTAATGAATATTTCTGGCCACTTTTGTTTTATTCCCTAGTCCCATTGTATGAGGAAAAAAGAAATTTGTTTTCATATCCCTGAATCCTTATTCATGGTTATATCTTGAGTTTAGCAACTGAATTGTGTTCCAGACTTTTGAACATGATAGGGATGCATGAAATGACTTTAGAAAGGTGGAATGAGTATATTTGAATATGAAGAGTGACGTGAGGCATTAAATGTGAACATTCCCTTACAGTATATTCATGTAAGCTTTATCTCTGTTGATCTCCATATATATCTTCAGATGTCTGGAATGAGCATTTAGCATTCATGCTGGTTGTTTGTTACTGATTTTCAACATATGAAACTTTCACTTCTTCAATTTCATGATTTAGTATGTAATGATTTATTTTACCGATGCTTCAGGCCCCTCGTTTAAATCCTAGAAATTAGCAGCTGGCTCGCCATTATAATTTACCTAGATGATCATTTGTTTCATACCATGATGATCATTTGTTTCACAGTCTAATGTGTGAAGCATTTTATGTAGCTCGATAGTTTGCAGAGGCTAACTGGCTGAATTTCCCCTGTTCTTCAAATATCATCTTGAGAAATATTTGGTTGTTCTGTGATGCATTATTCTTACTTCATAAACCACTGTACCTCATGCTCGTGTTGTGGGACAATATTCAAGTGCAGAAGCCCGGAAAGTGCATCAAGTTGTTGATCCAAGAAGTCATGGGTAGTACATCTAGTGTTGTGCAAATGTGTACATATACTGTGAAACTTCGATAACTCTCCATGGTTCATACTCATGTACTGCTGGAATGTCTAGTACTTATCAAATCTTCAACATTGGAATTCATTGGGCATTCAATAAAGTAACTTGATTCTATAAGACTGTAGGACTTATCAAGCCAAATATTATGGTTGTGAAATCATTGGTTAAATAATCAAACAGTTGATATTTAATTGCGAAATACGAAAACACCGATAGCAATTTTTTTTAATATTTTCGTGTTTTTTTTTTTTGAAAAATAAACAAGTGGCACTTATTTGTCACTCTTGAAACTGAACACATTATAGTCAATGTATCAAAATTATTATGTGCATTATAATTTAGGTAGTAGTTCGACTCTGAGGGAATGTTAGTACATAGTAGTAGAGTGATAATATAATGGACAAACTTTTTGTTTTTGTTTTCCTTAGTTTTCTGTATTGGGCTGTCTTATCAAACCAACCATAAAATTACAAAACTTACAATAATACGTGGAAAAATATAAAATCACAAATGTATACTGCATAGAGAGATGGATTATGGTTTAAAAGTATAAAGAGCCTCCGTATAAACCATTTGTCTATCAGCTAATGAGTACAAGAAAAATGTGAAATATACCTCCTTTTGTATTCACAGCACAAGTAACATTTAGGATGCCACTATAGTATCCACTGTGCATATAATTATACTTGAATAATTGTCAAAAGAACGAGTTCTTGAGTCACCGAACTACATTACCTAATAAGCTGTTCGTTGGTGGCGAGCTCTGTTCACTTAACCAAGGATCCTGCGCAGAAACAGGCGAAATATCCTCCGTCTCCTCCATAGAAGGCAGGCCATCCCCTGCCCTATGTGAAACAAACAATCTCCTACTTCCAACCCCGGACTTGTTATTTGATATAGAATTTAGTGACTTTTCACTTCCAAGGTATGGTGAAGAACGTGAAGAACGTGAAGATGCCACTGAAGATCCCATACAAATATTCTCTTCCAATGGTGCCCAACCACTAAGCCTGATCTGTTCTAGTTCATCTGCCACCTCCATCATTGAAGGTCTCATGTCCCTATGAAAAGCAAGACATCTAAAAGCCAGCTCGGCCACTTTGTGTACAGAAGACAGCGTCCAAGCATCCCTATTCGGTTCGAGAAATGGATCTATTATCTCATCAACTTGACCTTTCCCAATTCTTTCAATTGCAAGTGCAGCCAAATTAATCTCACTGTGAGGTCGGGAAAAATCAACTACTTTCATTGCTGTGACGATTTCTAGAAGAACCACCCCGAAACTGTAAACATCACTTTTATCTGAAAGATGGAAGTTTTGATGGTATTGGGGATCTACATAACCAGGAGTCCCTTGAGGTGCTGTGGAAATGTGGGAGTCATCTGTCATGCCAAATCTCGATAGACCAAAGTCTGCTACTTTCGAATTGAAATTATAATCTAACAGTATATTACTTGATTTTATGTCTCTGTGGTAAATTGGGGGATTTGTTGCCGAGTGAAGATGAGCGATTGCATGAGCTGTTTCAGTGGCAATAGTCAGACGTATTGTCCATGGTAGAACAGAACCTCTTTCTCTTTGCAGATGCTGAGATAGAGTACCATTTGGCATATACTCGTAAACAAGTATCTGTTCATCATTCTCGATGCAACAACCTAAAAGGCGAACTAAATTTGGATGACTCACAGAGGACAGAAGCTTGATTTCATTCATTACTTGTTCAATGCTGTCACGATCTCGATGTCTTATTTTCTTAATTGCAACCCACTCGTCATTGTGCAGCTTCCCTGCATAAACTGTGCCATAGGCACCCGTTCCCAACCTCTGTTTTTCAGAAAAGCTATTTGTGGCTCTCTCGATTTCTTTATAAGGATAGAATGGGACACTGGTACTTCCTGTAGCTTCACAAAGCAGACGCTTTGGACTCAATCGACTCTTCAAAGATCTAGAATGTCTCTTTATGCAGTAGCAGATGAGAGCCAGAATAGTTACCAATGAAGCTCCAGCAAGTATTCCTTCAAATAGAAGAGAATGGACAATGTTAAGCAAGTTTGAATCTAAAAATGCTATCATTTCAATGTAAGTGCTTTTTTAAGAGCCATGTAAATGATCAAGAACACCCACCAAATTTGCCAAGGCCCATGTAAGACCTAGCACGGTATGATTTAATACATTGTGAACTTAATTCAATGTTATTTGCCTGTAACTATGTTGGAACAAGTGCGAGATACAATTTGATAGCTAAATCTTGTGGACCCTAAATACAGTAGCAGAAGATATTATCACGGAAACAACAGTAAACCAGTTGTAGGAAGAACGAAGTTGAAAGCATGGTGTGGAAATCATTTTTATCTTATTTAGAACTGATGACATGATAACAAGAAAAAATAATGCAAGAAACAACATCATCAAATTTCCAAAAATTACACATAATCTCAGCAATTATGCCGTTGAAAATATGCATCAGGGGTTAAGTACAAGATTAGCAGCCAGATAAAGCAAAGAGAAGCTTTCCACGTGTACCACATAAATCATTTTATGTAGTGAAGGAACATGACTAGAAGCAACAAGCATATATTTCTGGAAAGAAAAAGCATTAGAACTTGGAGAACAATGCACTTGATCCCTTCTAAAACTATAGGAGATCAACGTTATTAGGATCTAGAGGATGAAATCAAGATTGCATAACTAAAAGTCAAGGGATAAGAAGTACCTCCCATGAGAATGCCTACTCTAGTTCCGCCACATTTACTCAACATGAACTTCGAAGCGTTGCAATCAGAAACTGATAAATGGCATCAACACAGAAAACAAGAAATCAGTAGGACGCATATAAAGGATTCAAAATCGAAGTTGCAACGCATGGTCTCAGATGATTGAACAGATTTAAAGGCCTGTCTTCCATGTCAGAGGCACATAAGTGAATACAACTAAGTAAAATACAGGTGTTACGTGCAGTGAAGTCTGTAGTCACCCAAAACATGTAATATGGACACTGCAAAGCACTCGTGTGGACTAGTCATGCAGAATTCTTCCAAGCACTTCATAAATAATAAAAGCTTATACCTTTTCCAAATCAAAAGCAGTTTAGTAGAAATAAAATCTCTAGAGTTTACTCTATCTTCAAATAAGTTTTACAGGCTTACAGCTTACCTATTGACTAAAATTCACATAAATTATTTAAAATTATATGCCTTCCAATTACATGAAGTTACATTTCCTGAAGTAAAAATTTCGAGCGTTCACTTCACCTTTTAAAAATGCCACTGGCACTCTCAACTCAATATAGCCTTACTACATAGCATTTACCAATATGGTTCCAGGTACTCTGGCTCATTAATAGAGCGTGGTTATTTACTTATTTTTGGTTTATTGGAGGTTAACTAAATGATACACCACCAACACGACCTGGCCGTACCTGCCAACTTCAGAAGCTCTTATGTTAAGATCCCGAGTTCATGAACAGTCATTTTTAAATCTTACGCTTACACGAGCCATCATTAAGTCAAGACTAGAATATGATGTCTTTTGTAATCCATGTCTTCTCTTTCATCTGACTTTTACATAATAAAAACAAGTTGATGCGGACATCCTTGTTGGGCCATTTGTTTAGGCCGTTTATTTATTATGCTTTATGTTTTATTGGGCTTGTATATGGTTTGGCCCAAGCCCTTTGAGTGTTAGATTTGTTTTGTTATTTATATGGTTGTAATTGGAATTGCAAAACAGTTGATGAATAAAAATTATTCACGTTGGTTTGTTGCCCACTTTTCGTCCCATGTCTTCCCTCTGCTCCCTCTTTCTCCACGTGCTCCCTCTCTTCCCTTTCTCTTCTTCTTCTTCTTGCTGTGATTCTGTTATTCAGCTTCTTCTTCTTAACTAATTCTACATCAAAATGGAAAAAAGGGAGATGCGGCGGCTTAAAGCGTTAGCTGCTTAGTTTTCAACACCCTTCTTATGCTTCAAAACAAAATAATACGCCTGCAAATATTCGATACAGCGACCATGCCTAGAATTCAACCATTTCTGGAAATTAAGGAAGCGAAGAGCCTCATGGTCTGAATAGAGGAAAAATTCCTGGGGTAACAAGTAAGGATGCCAATAGTGTAAAGCTTGTACAACTGCCTAGGAAGCACTGACACGTTGCCGACGGCGACGTATCGGTGTCCGATACGTGTCGAACACCGGTACGTCTCCGACACATCACCGACGCGTGTCGGAGCCCTTGCGGCGTGTCGGAGCCAAAAAATAGACGACTGGAATGGTTGGAAGAAAATAGAAAGACAGTTTGAAGAAAACAGAAACACGGCCGGAAAAAGAGAAGGCTGACTTTGAGAAGAAAGGAAGAAAAGAAGACAGTGACCGACTGAGAAGAAGGAAGAAAAGAAAAAATGAAGTGAGGAAGAAAAGAAGTTACGACTGACCTAAAAAGCTAATCAATTTTTAATTCAAATTTTTGGGCCCAATTGACCAAACATTAAATGCTATGTAAAATATATTTTTGGGTAGTTAGAATTTTTTTTACAACTTTACCCTTCAACACAGTAAAAAGTTAATTTCTATGTGGATCAAATTTTTTTTATCATTTTATTTACCATTTTATCATCAATAAAAAATAAACTTACAAAGGAAGTCGAAATTATGATGCAATAAGTANAAGAAACATGCATAAACTTAATGTCAAGTTTGATTTCTATTTATCATTTAATTATTTATATATATGATGCAAGAAGTATAAAAAATTATTAATTTAGACTATTAAATTAAAAAAATAAAAACTAATAATATTTTAATCAACGTATCGACGACGTATCGTGTCGAAACATTTTTCAAAAATCACATGTCGACGTGTCAGACACATCGAGTTGGACACTCGTATCCGTGTCGTTGCTTCTTAGACAACTGCGTACAACTCCTTATCATAAGTCGAGTACGATTGTTTGGTATCATTTAATTTTTCACTAAAATAAGCAATAGGCTAGTGTACCTGACTCAAGACTCCACCTATTCCTACCCCTGATGCATCACATTCGACCCCAAAAACTTTAGAAAAATCTGGAAGCCGCATAACATGTCATTCGCCTTTTGATTAACTTAAGAGCCTTAGTTGCTTCCCAGTCCATGAAATTATCCTCTCCTCATACACTCCATGATAGGAGTCATGATCGTGCTAAATCCCCCGATGAAACGACGATAAAATGTGGCTAAGTCATGAAAACTTCTAACATCATGTATAGTCTTGGGTTCAGGCCAACCAGAAATAACCCGAATCTTTGCAGGGTCAGGAGATACTCTTGTAGCGGAGACAATGAATCCTAGATTTTGAAAGACTTAAGGAGATCCAATAAGTTATGCATCCCTAGGATTTCAGTGCAGGACTTTATAGTTTAGAAAAGTCATGCCGGCGGCTTGAATGGACATTTTGGGTGTGATAAGACCATGGAGGAAATTGAACATTAATTCTATTGGCCCAGTTTAAAGATAGATGTGGCTAAGATAGTTGGCACATGTAACACCTGTCAACTGGCCAAGCAAAAGAGGCGGAACACGAGTCTCTACACACCTCTTCCCGTCCCTAATTATCCTTGGCAAGATGTCAGTATGGATTTCGTACTAGGGCTGACACATACTCCAAAGAAACATGACTCCATTTTCATTGTGGTGGATCACATCTCAAAAATGGCGCACTTTATCCCATGTAACAAAACTTCTAATGCATCTAAGATTGCTAAGTTACACTTTCATGAGATCATCAAGTTGTATGGCCTTCTTAAGACCATTGTCTCATATAGGGATGCTTGTTTCACTAGCCATTTTTGGAGAACCCTATGGTATATGGTTGACTCTAAATTTAAATTCTCTACTGCTTACTACCCACAGGCTGATGGTCAAATTGAAGTTGTTAACTACAACCTCGGTAATCTATTGAGGTGTTTGGTCTAGGAAAATCTAAAGAATTGGGAATTGATCTTCCGTACAGCCTAAATTGCATATAAAAATTTTGTGAATCGATCTATAGGTATGAGTCTCTTTAAAGTTGTTCATGATTATAAACCTAGGAAGCCTTTAAACCATATTCCCATGTCCCTACATGCTAGTGTGTCCGTTTCAACTGAGACATTTGTACAACATCTTCATGACTTGCATATTGAGATCAATAAACAGCTAGAAGCAAGTATTACATCATATAAATTTCGAGCTGATTTGCATAAACAACATGTTGAATTTAATATTGGGGATTATGTTAGGATTCGAATTAGATCGGAACGGTGTCCATCTGGATCCACTTCCAAGCTACAAGCTCGTAGTGCTAGTCCTTTTTAAAATTTTAAAGCGTGTTGGTCAAAATGTATATGTCATTAATCTACCATCACATTTTGACTACCACTCTACCTTCAATTTTGAGGACTTAGTTGCTTACAAAGACCATTTTAAACCTTCCGATGATCCTTTTATACCTACATCTATGGACCCTCAACTTGAACATGTTATTCCTATCCCGATTTTACCTGTTACGGCATATAAAGATAAAATTGATGCTATTTTTTTAGATGAACAAATTGTGTTGACCAAGAATGGAGAGATTCAGCACTTTTTTGTTCATTGGGTAGGTCGACATGATTCTGATTTTAGTGACACTTCAGCAGCTTGATCCCGATTTATAGGAGTCAGCACGATCTTCCTTTGCCCGGACCACCACACTTATTGTTTATAGAAGTCGAAAGGAGTTTGTTCAACCGCTTAGTTTGCGGTTAGGAGTTTGACAGCAGTATTTTGAGATTTGCCTAGTTGATAGGGTAGAGTTTTTTTCTCTTACCCCGGGAGAGTTGATACAGACATTCTCGTTGGGCCATTTGTTTAGGTCATATATTTATTATGCTTTATGTTTTATTGGGCTTGTATATAGGTTTGGCCCCAACCCTTTGCCTGTTAGGTTTGTTTTGTTATTTATATGGTTGTAATCGGAATTGCAAAACAATTGATGAATGGAAATTATTCACGTTGGCTTGTTGCCCACTTTTCCTCCCCTGTCTTCCCTCTTTCTCTCCCTCTTTCTCCTCAACGTGCTCCCTCTCTTCCTTTTCACTTCTTCTTCTTCTTGCTGTGATTTTGTTATTCAGCTTCTTCTTCTTACTTGATTCTACATCACAAATCCTCCAAATACGAATCCTTCAAAATTTCCAAATAAGCATGTGCTTCCTCTCATATTAGTCACTATAATATGGATTTCAATACCAGAAGAGTTGACCTTTGAGATGTTTAGTAAGCAATTTGAAATGCTAAGAAAGAATGCCTCATTAACAAATCATATTTTGCACTTAAGTATAATAATTCCCAAGTCAAACTTTTTTTTCTTCTAAAATCACCAATGAACTACGCAACTGTCTGAATGAAGCTTCTAAGGCTTCGTAATTTACCAATTGCCACTTCCTTAACCACGAAATTCCAGGAAGTAACCTGAAGACTAGGCATCCTGTCACCTACCACAATATTTAAGACTTATAGCAGCTCAAAGTTTATATATATCCTTACGATCAACCATTTCGTCATCTATTTTTCCAGGAATATTTGCAAAATTTATTAAATCATGTTCAAGCATCAAATAAAAAGGAAGTTTAGCAGGCTGAACATCCCAACCTGGTCAATAATTCCAAATTTTAATCATAAAATTAACTGCGTTTTAATGTCCTACAAATCCTCAATAAATTTTTACCCAATCAGTACTTCCATAAGAAAACCGATGACTGTTCAACCATTCCATCAAACGACTATTCACGTGTACGTGTGGTGTTTGAATTGGTCAATCTCAACCCTTTGCCATTCGCAAATTTGCCACCCTCACCGACAGTCACATGAGAGTAGCCCATGATTTTTTTATTGGTCTTGAACCCCCCGTGTTGTGAGGGCTGTGTACACGTAGCAAAATCCGCCACACAACACATTTTTATATACTAAATATAACTTAAATTCCAAAAATATATGAACTAACCTTTCCGGCAACCTTTAGCGCCATCACGGGCAAAGCCATCGCCGGCATACCCTGGATTACACTTGCAACGAAACCCTGTCGTGTTTCCATAGAGAACATCTGTACAATTCGCGTTCTGATGACAATTTCTACTGCTACCGTTATTACAGAACCCCTCCAGCCACCACCCCAGCTCAACCTTCTGAAAATTCAACTCCAGGGCAGAGCTTCCACTTGTACTACTGCTATTATTACCATTTTCATTCAAATCCACCGCAATTGACGAAAACAAAATGCTACAATTCCCTCTTTCCTTCACTTTACCATAATTTAAAAAATCCGCGACGCCACCAGTTCCCGAATAGCAATTTATACTATCCAGCGGGGAACCGCACCCGTCGAACCCGGAAAAAAGGGACTTCGCCATGATGCTCGGAATCACACAATCACCTACAGGCGAGCTGCAATTCTGCAACAGAAGACCATTTCGCCACGTCAAGGCGTAATTCGGGCCGAAGAGTTTGGAGAGTTCTTCAATCGAGCGGTTGCATCTCGCCGGAAGATTGATTATGATATTATCTGATGTCACGTTCTCGACTAGGAAATCACCTATCTTGATATTTCCAGTGGTACAATTCAACTTGATCCCGCAACCATCGGAGAACCCAAATGGGTATGGTACACTGTTTTTCGCCACTCCACAAGATCGATCACATTTAGACGAATTATTATTACTTTGTCCATCTGATAAAGCAAGCAAAAATGAAAAAACTAGGTAAAGGATCATTTGGCGAAAAATCATTGCTGCAACACGGAAGAATTCTGAACTGCTTCAAGCATACTTCAACAGGGAAAAAAACTGGAAATGAGTGAACCCAGTAATTATAGAGAAAAAAAACATGATGGATAAGACAAGGTTGACTTGAGAAAACGATATCTATGGAGGAATTAAAAGGGCACACTTGACGTTGTTGGGGAGTAAATAAATGCATACTTCCCCCATTAAATTTTTTGTAATTGCCGCGTCGTTTCAATTATGGTAGATTCCAACAATCTTCTTCTGCAGCAAAGATTGGGTTTCCAAATTTCAGAAAAAATTGATCGATCGAACAGTAATAGATATTAGAGAGAGAAGTTAGATAATTGGAATCCTTCTCCCGGGAAAGAGAAGTTTATCTCCGCTAGTTTGGATTGGATTAAAATCCAAGTGTTTACTACCATTTAATCAAATTACGTTTATAGCCTCATTCTTTTTGGATGATTTCTAATAACCCCTTTTAGTTTATATGCTACCAACTTATTTACTACTCATCTCCATATATTTATAATTTAAACTGTTTATAAATTTTTTCTAAACACGCTTTAGTCGGAGTTGAAAAATTGTAAACGACAACTCTCTCTCTTTCTCTCTCTGCAATAACCTCGAAATTATGTGATCAATAAATCGCATAACTAGCCAGTTTCCTAATTAATGTTGTGGTCCACTCTGGATAATTTCCGAGCATAACATTATGATACCAACCACCTTAATAAATTTGACTTAAGTTAGCCCTTTTTTTTAATTTTTAAATTAACATAAATTTTTCTCGGTTATGGCTTCTTTTTAAACTTTTTTTTGAAACAAAATTAAAAAATTCATTAGCTCATTTTATTTTTAAATAAGCAAAATAAATAATAATACAAGAATACATTTAAATATTTGATTCTCATTTTAAAACACGTTAACTATATTTTTAGACGAAAATCATGATTAAGGACAATATTTTTTTAATTAATAAAACGTTAAAAAATAAGAATGCGATGAAAAAAAAAGTTAAGGATATAAGTTTGGTTGGTAGTAAATAAAAATTAATAACCTTTTAATGTAATTAAAATATTCTTTTTTGGTTTAGTTCAAGATTTTTTTATTAGGGGTCTATTTTAACATCTTAACTCCTATACTTTCAATTTTTTTAAAATTATTCCCACAACACACGACCTCAACATATTTGTGGCCGCTGAAACCCTAGAGCTAAAACCCTCGCCTTCAATCGATTGAAGAAGTATTGGAACAGAAAAATGTCGGATAGAGAAGAAGTTGATAGCGACTCCGGTGCTCCCGATGAGTTTACAGTCCAGCAGGTTTGTCAACTGTAAAATCAGAATTTGTATAATAAGAAAGGAAAACTGCTTATTAAATTGTCTTACTCGTTCTTTAATTTTCAGGGAATACAACAGGACGAGGAGATTAGGAAAGTCCAAACAGAAAATAAGGCGCGGTATGAGACTTCTATTTTTATTTGGAATGTTATTTTAGCTTTTAAATTATCCTAACGAACGATTTAATATTATAGATTGAAGAGTATTGGTAATGTCTTTTTTCGGAGCATTTACCCTTAAATGTTAATCCGGCATTGTGAAAGCGCACGGCTGTTAATGGAACTCCTATGTGACTGCCAAATTATGCTGTCATGTTGTCTGATAACAAGTGAACTGATGTCAGAGTTTAAGCCCTTTTTGGTTTTATTAAAAACCAGATTTTTAGTAGATTTTTATAAATTTTGAAAAAAAAAAGTGTGGTCGAAGACTTGATAAAAAGTTGTGTGCTCATGAAATGTATGGTTGAAAATGAGTTTGAGAAAAATGAGAGCTAAAAAATGAGGCCAAACTGAGGCTAAAACTGCTTGAGAATTTTAGGATTTTCAATTGGAGATGTAAAATTGCTTATATTGATTAGAATAGCTCGGCAGGATTTTCACTTGGAACGTGTAACATTCTCCCATGGATTCTAAATTGAAGGGCATTAGTTCGGAAAAGAAGTTTCGAGTATTCATACAAAATTTCCTTAAAATCATAGTTTTGCTGATTGATGAAGATTTATTGAGTTTGAAGTTTGAACATTATTTTTAACTGATAACTACTATACTATGTCAACTAATTATGAAGAAAATGGGGGGTTTAGGGGATACTGTAGAACTATATTGTTGATATTTCCGGGTTGCTTGCGGTTGATTTGCCAGCATCCTTTGAATTTTTAGATAATTATAATGCTTCATGGTGGTTTTCATTATTTCTCATTCAAATTCTGAGGACTTTTAAGAAATTGATTCTCTTACAAGTGAATTGCCTCACAGTAATTGTTAGTGAGGATCCATATTGTATGTGACAAAGAATGATCCTTTTCTTTTATAGGGTTGTTCGCGAAGGAAAACAACGTCGTAAAAAGTGGGCTGAAAAGTTGACTCCACGACCATCACGCAGAGATGGCAGCACCAAAAATAAAACAAAAACCAAAACAGACGAAGAGTCTCAGGATAACAAGGGAATGCTACCAGATGATATTGTCCAACACATTGCAGCTAATGAGAAAGCACGTAATAAGAAGTATGCTACCATACTTTCTATGTGCTTCCCTTTTGCCCCAGGTGCATGCATGTGTTGCTGTGCTCGTTTCCGTAATTCGGGTTTTTAACCAAGTGAAGTTGTTTCATCTGCAGGAAAGTGTTCTTATCAGACTCTGAAGACGACAAAGCTGAGAAGAATGCTTCTAAAAAGAAAAGGATAAAAGATTCTAGGTGAGTCTTTCCTTCCACACTCACACACACAAACACACATGCTTGTGCACGTGTTTGTATATGGTAGCTCATATCTGATGAATCCCTGCAGATGTGGTGCCTTTCCAAGAAAATTTCTTACATGAAGTTTGACATAAATAACATTTTTGTTTTCGATTTTTTGACAGGCTAGATCTTGTTATGTTAAAGGACCGGCCTGCTCAATGTCCACAAAGTTCACTGGACTTTTTGAAAAAACGAAAGATGCAGGTTGCGAGATCTTCTGATGTTTTGAACAATTCAAACCAAGCATTGCGCCTCCTTTCCTCTTCTGGCTTGCTAAAGTAAGATTGGATGGAGATGAATGGCAAGTGTACACGTTACTGTGCAATGATATGACATGTTATTCTAGTGTTTGCCAAGCATAATTCAGTAAGATTTGTAACTCCAGTTGTTTTATTTGTTTAAACCCTTGGAAAGGGGACACGTTTTATATATTTAAAATTAGTTTTCAACCACCACCTATGCCCAACCCCAAATTGCAGGCTGGATATACGCTTTCCATCTTAGGCCTGAAAGGACTTAAAACCTAGAACTTCTTCCAGCTCTGTACTTGTTGAAATCACCTCATCTAGAAGTTTGAACGGATAGAGAGCATACTTTTATTTTTTTGCATTTGGCATCGGTAAATAGTTTAGAGGTGGACTTGCTGATGTCTGAACTAAAGGAATATCCAAATATGATTTGTGCTCTTCTTATGACAGATTATTGACATTGCCAAGTGGTATCCATTTTTCCTCTATACGTCCAACAAAAGCCTCAGGTTATAGGTTGTTCCAAATCAGCTTCCATTTCTATTTGCAATATTTATGCAAAATATTATTAGTTGTCGCTTTTACAATAAATTATCTTATGCTTCCCACGAGTGCTTGTGACTTTGCTCTACTCAGACATCCAATACATTTGTCTTCAATGTTAATAGTATAATTAAATTGTTAACTTTTATCAGCTATTACTTTAAACTTTTTAAGTGCATCTTATTTAACTTAACTTTAAAGTGATCTCGCATTGGGTTTCCAACATACTACAAATAGAAGGTGCAATTGATTGTAAAATTGTAATATGAAGAGGTTTAAATTAAAAATTTTGCAACTGTTTAGTGATTCTGCAAAATCAAAGAGAAGGATAGGGTAGTAATCTTGGTTGTCTCTATATTGCATCAGACCTGAATGACCATACTGTTGCCCTTGTATGGAGTATAAAGTGTCTTCTATGAGATGAATAACTAAATACGTGACACTGTAAAACCCATTCACGTGATGATTTTCTGAACTCAAAAATGTGATCATCTGGGGGAGATTCAGTAAAACAAAATGAGTATGCAAGATAGGAAAGGATATCTTTTGCCAGAAATGGAACTTTGGATAGCAGCCTCAATTTCACTTTAGATCTTGCATTATTTTATTTTATATTTGGAATGGATAGAAAGATGTGAAACGCTAGGACCTCACTCTTATTTTCAAAACGAAGTTGTAGATGGTGGCACGTAGGAGCAGACCTTTCTAATATTTGTGGATGTATTTAATAATCTGGTGGAAACTTGGAATCGCATTATTTTTTCTTTGCATTCTGAGTTAAAGCAATAAATCTGTGTATGCATATCAAATTTGAGACAATACTTTTTCTTGTGTAAGCATATTTATTTAAATCATAAGTATGGGCTGAAACTATGAACTGTGTGCTGTCTCCTTTGAATTGGTTATAATTTACACCATAGTTCTAGTTATGCGACTTCAAAGTCCAACATATGTATTTGGAGAAGAGATTGTAGATCACTAGATAAAAATATTTTCTCAAGCATAGTTTGTGTTTTTGTAAAGAAATCTCCTCTATACTGTCACCCTCTGTTTTTCTTATTAAAAAAAAATGTATTGGCACGTAACTCTGGTGACTACACGTTTTACACGGTAATATAATTTTTACTCTCTCTCTTTAATATTATTAGTAAGCATGTCGAACACATTCGTAAGTTCAGTTCAAATCATCTTATGGGGTCTTACAGTTGGAGATTTTAGGATGTGAGGCAGAAATTTTGCTACCTTGTAGCCAAACCAAGACACTAAGTACGAGAAAGGAATGAAATCAGTGATGTAAACAAATCAACATTTAATCTATTTCAGTAAGACAGCTTAAGCATACATACAAATCCTCGAGACTCATCACCTGGGATTTTCCAGGCAGTCATTTCACTGAGATATAGCCTCTAGAATCGGGCCTTGAACATTTTCCAGTGCCATCCTTCTAACAGATGACAAGCCCTCTTCCCCACCCTCATACACAACACTTCACTTCTAGCCGCCAACAGCCTACATAATCCGATGACTCATGGGAAGGAGAAATTATCACCCTGTTCGAGCCATTTCTCGTTATAATCTGATACTGTACCTCCATCCTCTGGTGCACGTATTGCCTGGAAAGTGTTCTTAACCTTGTTCAATGTCTTATGGTACCGTAAACGCCTGAGAACAACGTCTTTGTCGAGTCTTTGGGCTGAACGTTGAGTCAAGGATGATTTGAGAAAGAGCTGGGTGGTGACTGAATCGAGGGTTTCAGCCGGCTCAGTCACCTTTTCTGATTCAGAGAGAGATGGCCGGTTTTTGGATATCATAAAAGCCATTTCTTGCAAGGACAATTTGGAGCGGCAACTGGAGGTGACTGACTATTTATAGAAGTGTGTAATGCTTTCTGTGGGCCTGGTTACTGTTAAAAACTATGATATATCTTGTTCTTTAAATTTTGGTCCCAGGTTTTTCTTTTAGGCAAATGGTTTCACCTACAAATGCGGCTTGGGTTTTAGTGCTTCAAACTAATGGTGTCAGCCGTTTGATGTCATTTTTTTTAAAATATATTTTATTTTTATTTTTTTCAATCACACATATTTTAATAAAATAATATTACAAATTTTTCTTATTTTTTAATCATCCATTTTACATTAACATGCTATTTCAAAATATATTTTTCATTAAAAATAGGGTTCAAACAATCTCTTAATATTAATAACAACAGAAGTATGAACTTCTTAAGAAATTTTCTATTTTTAAAGAGTATATTCTACAATTTAATTAGCATTTATAAATTTAGAAAGTAAAAATTCCTAAGTACTCTAATAAGTTCTCTCAAAAAAATATTTATTATTGGAAATGTATTATCACTTTAATAATAATGTTATTTTGTCCTGAAACTATTTTAGGGTCAGTTGGCATGTTTTTCATTTTTATTTTTACTTTTTATAGAAGAGATTTTAGAGAAGTTATTTTTATTTTTATTTAGAAACTATTTTTCAAAGAAGTTTTCTATTTTGAAAGTGATTTTAGAAGAATTCACATTGATCGACTTTCTCTAAAAAATATATATATATATATAACTGGAAGAAACATTTTCATAAAATTAGTCAAACTATTTAACTTTTCAAAGGCTATGCCACAAGGGATTAAGAGTTATATAAGTGCTCTTATCAGTCATAGATTAACGAACTTCCATACCCATATCCGTATGGCATTGCGAGATTGTTAATTGCTTAAGGTTAAATTATCGGAAAGTGCACTAACGGTGTCCATTATATAGGTATGGTTGCAAGCTTTGTACTTAGAATATATTATGCGAACATTGTGTGTTTGAGCTTGTCGGCTTGTGCGCTAGAGAAGGCTGCCCTAGGGACCTCGGGAACTCAGAAGCCCAAGGAACGGGCTGTCCATCACACGTATCAGAGAGGGATTGCTTTGAACATTGTGCGGTTGATTGTGAGAAACTGATAGTGCGGGTTCTTGCATAAATGAATTTGGTATTGTCGAAGACGTGACAAGCATCGGGATGTGTAGCAAAGCAGGGCTGGCAAGCAAGTGAAATTGATGATGGAAAGCTTTGGGGATGGTGGAAATAAAGGCATGCGTTGTGTGGTTGAGTCTATCTACATGAAAGTTTGTTTCGGAGAGCGTGAGAAACCATTGCAGAGAAAATCACAGTGGGGGCATTGTGTTGGGCGTTTTGACATGTAGTATGATGTTGTGGCCAGAGGAGTTGTCCATCCGAGGAACCAATGCAAGGGTAGAGGGTGAAAGTTGGTGTTTAAAGCGGTAGGTACATGTTACTAGGGAAAATGTACGGAGCACTGTAGACACTCGTTCATCAGGGAGAAGTGTCGTAATTGTGGAGAATTTTCGCAACTATTAGGTTGGAGGATAATGCAATGCAGAAATTGCGCAAAGATGCGAGGCATACGATCCGTTGGAGGGAGCTAGCAGATTGAGTGGGGGAATGAGTCACATGTTCAGCAAACTCCTCTACTCATGTGGCACGACGAGATTGCTAACTTTAGATTTAAAGCCAAATTATCGAAAGTGCATTAACGGTGTCTATTATGTAAGTATGATTGCAAGTTTCTTACCCATAGCATTTTGTGCATAGCATTTTGTGCGAATATTGTGTGTTTGAGCTTGTCGGCCCATGTGTAGAGGAGGCTGCCCTTGGGGAATTTGAGAGCCGCATGTTGAACGAGCAATTCGTCACATAGCGCTCGTAAATCAAGAAGTGTTTAATTTGAAGGATAAATTTAGGGTGTGTTTGAGCCACATTATTTTGGAAGAATATATTCTAGAATAGTAGATTGATGGAGAATTTGTAGTTGAAAAAGAAGAAAAAATTATTGATTATTGAAAACTGTGTGGTTAAAAAATGAGTAAAAATAAAGATTTTAATGTGTATCAAACAGGGGCTCGTGTACAATTGATTTCTCGCCAAAATTTTTTCAGATGTTGTGGTTATTATTATTATTATTATTGGCAATCGCCAATGAAATGGAGCCACCTCACCATCTGTATAAATTCTATAGACCAAACATGATTCTATTTTGAATTACTTATAAGTCGACTAATTGAAATGTGAAATGATGACGTGGAGGAAACCGTGGGCTACTTGGTAGTTTGCAGTAAAAACCAAAGGGCTTTATCCTCTCAAATCCTGACCCCAAAAAATGGGTCCATCAGCCCACAGTTTACGTAACAAAATGATTGAATCGACTGTCACTTTACTTTTCCCAATTCCCATACAGTGGGTTCCTCTTCTCGATTTTTCTGCCTTTAACAATTTGAAACACGACGTTGTTATCGAATAGTGATATGTTTGGGGTGTTTGAGCCCATTATTTTTTAAGAATATATTTTAGAATAGTAGAGTAATCAAGAATGTGTTATTAATTTTTTTTTATTTGCATATAATATTATTTTAATAAAAAATATTAATTAAAAATAAAGAGAGAAAAATATATTTTGATAAAAATGAAAATCAAACACCTCCTTACACTATGTATTTTACCATATCTATCGGTTAAGGTATATCATGGTGTCATGACGTTAAGTAGC
>CAIGRB010080025.1:2222-15814 GCA_903798255.1 Fraxinus quadrangulata | reverse complement strand
TTTTTATTTTATTTTAAAAACATTTTTTTAAGAAAATAATTTTTTTTTTCAAGTTATGTCTTTTTTCAAATAAATTTTTATTTTGTTTTTGTTTTTTAAAAAATATTGTATACATCTAATGCAAAATTACCGTTCTACCCATTTTAAAATTAGTGAAAATTGTGAAAAATTAGATAGTTATGATAGAACGTTATATAAAATTAGGTGGTAATGGTGAAACTTTTTAAAAAATTAGGTTGTCTGGTGAAATAAAGTGAAATTGGATGGTCGTGACGACACTAAATATAAAGGTTGGTGGTCATGGCGAAATAAAATCAAATTGGGTAATTATGATGATACTAAGTATAAAGTTGTGTGATCATTGATGGGTTTGACCCTCAATTTATTTGGATACATTGCTTTGAAAATTACATTGGTTGAACATTTGTTTGATTTTCATTATTTTCAAAATACATCTTACTCTTTTTTTCAATTACACATTCTATAAAAAAAATAAAATTATACAGAAGTTTAAAATTTTTTCTTATTTTTTAACTGCACATTATTTATCAATCTATTATTTTAAAATATATCTATAGCCAAAAATGGAGCTCTTTGAGGGGTTGAGTCAATTTTAGTGCTGTTGCAACTCGGTTCAAACCAATTTTGTTATTTTGATCTCAACTTTTTAATAGGTAGTTTGCACAATTATCAAGAATTGAAATCAACTAGATATATTGAATCTGTCAAAGTTCGAGCCATCAATTGGTACGCGTTAGTGCTTTTGGCCCTGCGGTGGACATGTTGCTCAATTGTGCATGTAGGCGTGGCTATCAAAAAATTGTCATCTACACGTTTGGACAATTAGCAGTCATTGATAGTCCAAAATTACACATGTATAAATTCGAGCTCACATTTGTCTTGTTTTTATCATGTAGAGTGCTTCCATGATAACATGATCCCCACTAAGACTTAGCCTGGGGTAATGCCTTAGTTAGTTTATCTCATGTCTTAGACCATTATCTATACCCACGTGCTTTCCACTTACATGGTTCATTGTGGTATTATTCCATTTTCGTCGTTCAAAATTGGAATTCGTACAATATCGAGAGTGACCGTCCCTAAGCCCCTGCGCTGGGGCTTGGCTCCCGAAGACGTGAGCTCTTGATCCTTCGGTTCTTCATTTGTAGTTTTTCTCATTCTTTTAGCTTGTTTGATCTACCAATTCAAAACCCAAAACACTGACACAGTTTGACAGTTTTAGCGGAATTTAGTGAAAGTTGATGAAATGTGTAATTGAAAAATTGATATAAAAGTTTCAAGCCATAAAATATGTGTTCAAAATTAATTATTGATTTCAACTTCAATTTTTTATGCTATCCGAACAAGCACTTAATATTATTTAGTACATGTACCAAAAGTGCTACATTAGCATAAATTGAAATGACTAGATGAATGAGAGCCCGAGTAAAGATTCGTGGTTTCCGTGTATATTTGGATAAGCTCGAGAAGTTTACTTTTATAAATTATAAATTAACTTATCATTTAAATGAATAATTTTTTATTACACGAAAATTAAAAATAAATAAGTTGTTCAAAAGAACTTGGTACAAAACTGAAAATCCTGGTTACCTCATGTTTTCCGCAAATAAAGGTTAGGAATTAGGAGGCCACGAAGCATTATACCAATCCCACCTCTCCATTTTTTTATTTTTTCAGGAGAGTGCATTTTCAAAATAATTAATAGAAATCAGTGCACAAAATAATGTCATCCTCCACACGTAACATTTGTAGTTAGTTGCAATAGTTCGATTGGGTTTGACAAATTGTACTCCAATAATTTGTAATGCTTACATTTCAACCTTTGGAAAGGACTTTCTCAGGATCTTCATGGCCGTACCTTTCTTCTTTACATGAACCGACCTCCCTCTCCCTCTCTCTCTCTCTCTCTCTCTCTCTCATCTCCTTTCGGTTGCTTGGGATTCAGTTTTCCTCTTTAGTCCTCAATTTTTAATTTGATTATACTTTTCTTGATTGGTTGCATTGTTGTGTGATGAATTCAAGATCAGGCAATATGGTGACAGAATCAAACAGCCAGAAAAAACATGCATATGGGAAGATTTTGCAGTCCAATCAAACTGATCAAGAAGAATATTCCTTCCGCCTGAGCAACGTATCGGAAGCCGGCCCGGCATATGACGACCACCCTTATCCTGTAGGCTCCGATCAGAGCTCCCCATACAACACACCATTTGAACAATCCCCTCCATTTTCAGGACCCTCTTTGGATTATTCATTTCCAGCCTCTTCTTGGGACCAATCTCAATCATCATCTCCATTGTCGAAATCCCCATGGTCCTCTCATGTTGTTTCGGGGAACCATGAAAATTATTCTTACACAGGCTTAATGGGGTCCCTTGTTCGTGAAGAAGGCCATATTTATTCATTGGCTGCTTCAGGGGACTTGTTGTATACGGGTTCAGATAGCAAGAACATTCGGGTTTGGAAGAACCAGAAAGAGTTTTCTGGATTCAAATCAAACAGTGGTTTGGTTAAGGCTATCATTATTGCTGGGGATAGGATTTTCACGGGTCACCAAGATGGTAAAATCCGGGTCTGGAAGGTATCCGGGAAAGATCCTAGCATTCATAAACGCATTGGTTCATTACCAACATTGAAAGCTTGCATAAAAAGTTCTTTCAAACCCAGCAATTACGTTGCGGTTAGAAGGCACCGCAATTCTGTTTGGATCAAACATTTTGATGCAATTTCATCTCTGACCTTAAACGAAGACAAATCCCTTCTGTATTCAGCTTCATGGGACAAAACTTTCAAGGTCTGGAGAGTTTCAGATTCCAAGTGCTTGGAATCAATCAACGCACACGATGATGCAGTAAATTCGGTTGTTTCCGGGTTTGATGGGCTGGTTTTCACAGGTTCAGCTGATGGATCTGTCAAGGTATGGCGAAGAGAAATGCAAGGAAAAGGAACAAAACATTTTTTTTCACAAACATTATTAAAACAAGAATGTGCAATAACTGCCTTGGCTGTACACCTGTCAGCTACTGTTTTGTACTGTGGATCATCCGACGGGCTGGTTAATTTCTGGGAAAACGATAAGCTTCTATCTCATGGTGGCGTTTTGAGGGGCCATAAACTGGCGGTTTTGTGCTTAGCCACGGCCGGGAATTTAGTTTTCAGTGGATCAGCTGATACAAATATTTGTGTATGGAGAAAGGAAGAAGGTGATCATGTATGTTTATCGGTGTTGAGCGGGCACACTGGACCAGTAAAATGCTTGGCAGTGGAGGAAGATAAGGCCGCAACAGCCAGTGATAAGTCGCACATTGTGTACAGTGGCAGCCTCGACAAGTCGGTAAAGATATGGAGGGTGTCGGCTATGGCTATGCCCATGCAACCACCAGTACCGCAACAGCCACTTAAGGTGGAGCATTTTAATGCACCACAGACATTTCCTTCAATTCATAGCCTCTCTTCACAAGGTAGCAGAGTGAGCCAAAGGAGAAACTACTGATACTACATGTACACTGCTAAAATTGACAGGACAAGAATTTAATTTTACGATCGCTCTACTGGCACATTTGCTAAGGTAATTAGGTAAACAGAATGGTCAAATAAAGAATTTTTATTAATTGTACTGTAGAGTACCATCTAAAATTGCTTACCAAGTTGTGCACTAATTGTATACATAGTAGTTAGATTGTGAGGGAATATCAGGTTTATGTAAATATGCTACAGATATTGTACGGAAATCATCCCATTTGAAAATACAGCAGAAACAAAGAGACAACGTTTCGCCCTTGGCATATTCCACAGGTGCAGCAGACAGCATCTGATGTTAAAACTACCAAGGATTCAAGGCAATAACAAAAGATTTAAACATTTTCTAGCTAATTTCATGCTTGATCACCGTAACCCGAATAACATTCTTACTAGCAATGAACTCGAACGAACAGGTGTCCCCAGAGGCTAATCTATTTGCTTTACGTAATGCTGACCAGCCGGTAGCCATTTCAAGCTTAAACCATCTTGTCTTTGGCCAGTGCAGTGCAACAGGCCAATAACGCCCTTGTGGATCCTCCAACACCACGGCTTTTTTGTAAGCTAATTCAGTCTCAGTGGCAAATCCCTTATAAAGGGTCTAAAATTAAGAGGAAGAGCAAATGTAAGATCCAAAAGCTTTCTAAACAAAAATTTGGCCAAAAGATTACGAGGGCCAGTCAGTGAGTAGTTCGTACCAGTCTATATCGATGATGTTCCTTCAGAGTTACACAGAATTGTGGGTTCGTTGATTCGGCAGAACCTTCAGGTTTATGATCGCAAATAGTCCGAGCCTCTTTCTTCAGAGCGTAGACTGGTTGTTTCCCCTTTGTATCTGTTTCCATGAACCAAAAACCAACAACTATGCTTTATTCGTATTAAACAATCGTGTACACAGATACATATAAAAAGTAAGGAAGAAAACAAACTGCGGGCAGAGCGTCGAAGGGGCACTTCTTCAGGTTCAGAGTCGTCAGTCTGGCTTTCACCATCTTCAAATTCCATTTCACAGCCACTTAATCCATATGCGAAGACATTAACGGTCGAGTTATCAACAAGCCGAAATACTAGAAATGTCCCCATTTTCAGGTCAAGATCTTCAACAAATTTGACCCATCCTTGGGTGAAATAATGTTGCCCCTCGTCTTGTTCTAATTTCACATTCCACGATTTTCCACTGTTGATCTTGAGAGTCACATTTTCAGGCAATATTTCGCCATAATTCAACACAAACAGAGCCGGCAATCGCTACACATACAGGAAATTCAACAGGCATTCGTTTATACGTGCATAAGACCTCAATTTTCACTACTTAAAATCTTGTAAACAACACCCTCCACCCCATCCCATAAGTCCCCTCCGAAAGCACAAAAAGAAGCACATGCAGAGAGCGAGAGAGAGATTACCAATCGGGGAGTGAAGTTGCCAATCAAGACCTTGAAAAAAGAAGGTTTTGGTTTCGGTTTCCTGGCCATTGGTTTTCCAAGAAGAGAGATTTTCAGAGGTGCAAGACTTCAACTGTTGGAGGGGCAAATTTATTGATAATAGGAAAATATTTTGGCCGAGCTTCTACCTAAGCCCCTGTCTGACAATCATAGCTTCTGTAATCAACTTTAATCACACATTTCCCGATCAAATATTTTTTTGACGTAAATTCAAAAAAAAATTCTTGCATTTTAAAAGTACATTTTCCAAAACTTTACCATTAAAAACTCATTTTACATAAAAAATGACAATCAAACGGGGCTAAATACGACCTGAATTATCTAAGCTTCGACTAGACAACTCAATGGTATTGGCTGGAATTTCGAGTGCTCTACTTAACTAAGCACGTATTTGTCCCCCTTTTAAAATAAAATAACTTAATTTTCACTCATTTTTTATCGTATATTTACATAATAAAATATTTAACACGTAAATTCAAAACAATTTCCTACTTTTAATCACGTTCTTCAAAAAAATATTATTCAAAACATAATCTTTTTCAAAATAATTACCATTAAATAGGGGTTAAGTTTAATTAATAAAATAACATACTATTAGAGCATCTTCAAAACACATTTTATTTATAAAGAGTATCTTATTTATTATGGAGAACATTTTTAATTCAGAGAGTCAAAATTTTTATGTACTCCAACAATGTTCTATATCTTAGCTCTTCATTTTGCTTTTTCTAAAGAGATATTTATTGCTTTCTTTTCATATTTTATTTAACATAATTTTTTATATGTTAATGACCAATCAATTTAAATGTGTTAAATAGAATATTAAAATTTGTAATTTATTAAATGTAATTATTGTAAATTAAAAGCAGATGATGAGTTTGATCCTTTAAATTTAGAGAACCAAACAAACTCTCTATTTAACATTTAGATAGTGAATTTGACTTTCTAAATTTGAAGAGACGAATCAACTCTTTATTTTAAAAGGTTAAAATAGAGAGTTTCTTGAAAGTTATTTTAATACAGGCTCAAGTGACAAGAATGAGCCTTTTATTTTTTTCCCATTGTTCTTAAGGTTAATGGATGAATTATTAATAATCTTATAATTAAACTAGTATGGAAAACAAGAAAACTATCTCGTAAGGCTATATATCTAACGTCATCAACATAGTCATGCCTAGCATTTTTAGAACCTTGCATTGAGTTGTGCAAGAGGATTATTATACGAGCATAAATTGTTCTTCGATCACTCGAGGCCCCAGCCCATTTCAATTTTTGTTCGATTAAAAAATTACATATTGGGTCGATATAAATTTTTTTTAGTTTGATCCTGAATTGGTCTTTTGATATCTTTGAATTAAAGAAAATACCAAAAGAATAAGTGAAAATTCGGACCTCTCATGACAAACATGTGTTTGTAGAAAATAATTCGTCGACTCTTTATTCATTCATTGATTGGGTTTTATATACAAAATTTTTAAAAAAAAACTATCTTAAAATTGGGGAATATTATTTATCTCCACCAATAACAAACCTATTACACCGTAGAATAATTTAAAAAGAATTACAATAAAATACAAAAATATAATAAAATAAACAGATGAGATGTCCAGAAGTAAATTTTACTAATTTGAAAAGGGTTTTGCTATTTCCATACACAATTTTTATATATACATCCATTTTCAAAATATATATAAATTTATATATTACATTTTATTTATTCCATTCTTTGCTACCCTCTCTCTCCGCAATTCTATATTTATTGTTATGCATAATTTTCATTTTCAACGGTTGTTCAATTTCAATTCAAACCCTTTTACGTACCGTCTTACCTCCAAATTACACTCACCTTCTTGCAACTTCTTTTCTAGTTCTTCAAAATAATAGAAATGATAAATTTGGGAAATAAGAGATAAGAAAATTATCACAAGGTGCAAAGCTTTCAGTAGAATGTGTAAAGACCTTTGGTAGCTGATGGCTGATGCTAAGAAAATGGAAAGACTCTCTGCGAGTTTCTTCAAATTTTTTAATTACAGAAACTCCTAATCATTTTCATTCTACTCGTTTTTATAATTTTTTAGGGAAATTACGAAAAGGATATAGTTTTTCTAGTTTTTTTTTTTACTGTAATTTGCTTAATAAATACAATATCTATAATACTATGCTTTATGTTCATTATTCAAATTTCAAAGTTAAATGCTTTTGAATTTTTTTTAACATAATGTGTATGTTTTCAGCTTTGGGGAAGGTATTTTTTTTTTTTTTGGTCTTCACTTCTAGTGGAACAAATGCTCAGGGTAACAATCCATCCAAAATCAAACACCAAGTTCTTTCAAACCTCTTACACATGTATATATGACTATTAAATCCGAATAGAACTCTTCGATTTGACCAAAGAGTTATTAAAACTCATTCTAAACTCTTCAGGATCAAAATATTTCTTGTTTGCACCTTTATCTTTCTTTAGTTATCACTTTTCACCGGATGCAATTCCGTCATCGTGAGTATTGAGCATAACCTTTGGATCGCCAATGGTTTTTTTGGACCAACACCAACTTTTGCTCGACTTCAGAAGGTATCATTGTTTCATGTTTGAGATGGGGTTGTGTTGGAGGACGAGAGACAACCTTAGTTTTTGGGATAAATTTAGTAATTTTTATAATTACAATAGGGATGGATTTAAAGGGACGAATATATAAAAGTAAAGTGGATATATAGTTCTTAAATGAATAAATTTAATAAGGTTAATATTGGAATAAATGTGAATGAATATAGTACTTTTTATAAAATTTAAGATTTTAATAGAAATGAACTTATAGTGGGATAAATATATAAAATTTGTGGATGAAAATAACGGTACCCTTTGAAAAGGAAGAAGTCTTCTCGAGAATACATATATTAAGACACTTTATATAAAAGAAGGGAGTGTATTTAAAAAGATAGAAACTAAAGAAATACATAGTCAAACCCACCTTCTAGATACTAATTAAATGTAGAGTAATGCTATTTATCATCATGATAATGGAACATCAGTGATATAGTAATTCATTATTCTTCACATCTTTTTCTCTTTCCTTTCATTTATTCTCGTAAAAATTAAACTGTTTAATCTCATTATTCCACATAAACTGTTACATCATCAATATTCCATCATTACAATGATAAATAGCATAATTCTTAAATGTTTTCACTTGTAATTTTACAACTTTCCATGCACAACAAAAAAAAGGGACTGCTTTTCATCAAGACTGGTTTCATGGATATGTTTTTCTTGACTTGAATCTGGTGGTTTTATCTTTTGACACATGCAATTTATGGAAATGTATCAAGTTATCAACTACTAAAAAAGATTAATGGCTTGCAGAATCTTGTCCTATGCCAAGGTAATCTCCATATAAGGAATCTTGTCGATCCAATGTATTTGAACGAGTATCTTTCTGATTCTGGTCCTGGTTCTTTAGACAAATTTCCCATGATTTACTTCTGTATTTTTTATTTTTTTTTTTCCCTCTCGTGACAGGTTCGTTGCTTTGTGCTTAATATCAACATGAGCCTTTCCTTTTTATTCAAAAAATACTGCATAGTTTTGAATTGAGTTGTTTTTATTATTCATTTATAATGTACAAATAATGAATTTATGATATTTCATATTTCATTGAGACGTTTCAAGCCATTTTGAATTTGATCAGAATCGAGAGAAAAAGATGGAATGCTCTTTTATCATCTGTTGATCAATAATTTACGGGTTTTTTTTTTCTCGCAGAAACTCGAGAGAATTGAACAAGACAAAATGTATAATAGTCCGAAACAAGAAAAATACGTATTTATACAGCAGAAAGCACTCCCGTTAAGAACAGCAGGATGATGTGGAGACATCTCGTGCATCTGTATCAGTTCTAGTCCATAATTATTATCTGAACTGATACAGGTTTTACAGAACCAATTCTACAAGAAGGGGCCTGAAGGCAAAGGAGAAAATCCAAGCAATTAAAAACACAATTATGTTATTTGTACAATCATACTCGACAACAATGGTTGATAACGTTGGTGTTATTAAAATCCGGAACATTGATTTAAAAAACAGTTTTTGAAATTTATGAACACGATATTGTCAAGTGTAAGTTGTCAATCAATATTGTCAAACAAGATTGTACATGTAGCATGATTCTTAAAAACAATAATGTACAAATTCACCCACTTGCAGCAAAGAGACAAGTGGGGCAAAAAGAATCCAACTAAAACATTTCCATCCATGCACTTGATCCAGTTTTGCCCTTCGATTAGAAATTATCTCTGCATCCGATTGTACAAATGGGTCGAGTGGATAAAAGCAATAGTGCTAGCTCCAAGCCTAGTTATTCTTGCTCTTCTACAGCAGTTGGAAGGACGCCCCCTATTTGACAAAGGTCAGGTCAAGAAATTTAGCCACAAATGGCCACAACTTGTAGACATCATCAAAATTAGTAAGAGAAGCAGTCACAACCTCGACTCTGATGAATTCACTTTTACCATCATGTCTGCCATTTTCCATTGGCTTGCAAAGTTTAGTATCATCAAGACTCAAAGATCCAAGTCGTCGTTTGAAACTATCGAGCATGCGAATGTGACTCAATATTCCAACACCAAGAGAGATACCATGCGACTCAGCCAGCTTCTGAACAATTTTCGGATTAATCAGACCCCGGTTCCTGTCCCTCACATTGAAGGCAACTGCTGCACCTCTTTCATATTTAATCTTTGGCCCATAAATATGAACAAGCAGTAGACTGTCCTTTCCATTTGAACCAGGCAATCTTAATTGCTGCAAAGATGTCACAAGCCAGGTGATGAGGTACCTCAGTCGAGAGGTAGTCTTATTGAGACTTAACATATTTATGTGATCAAGATGCCTGCAAATAATCTCGGGTTCGTTTCTGTTGGAGTCTTACACATCATCATCATATTCCCCATTGCAAATGAAATCTTCATCATCCAGGCTCGTGGTTGATACTTCTCCTGTCTCAAAAGTTTGGCCCAGACTAGCTTTACTCTTGCCTTCGGTACTAAAAGACACCCTTCTTCCTCTGCTTCCCAAATGCTCGGTCTCTTCTATTCCAAAAAATCTGTCACCAGCAGTTCTATTTATTTCTCTCCTTCCTAGTAGTCTAAATTCACCTTCTGTCTTTTTTCTTATTGTAGTCTCCTTTGGCTCAGTGCATATCTCAGAAGCTGAGCCATTCTGTACGCTTCGATGATTCATGTTGTTGTTGCCTAATCCTTTAAAGGAAGAACCCATTGATTTGTTGGTTTCGGGTTCTTTTTCAATTTCATGAAAAGGATGGTTATTTGGAGTCTTACATTCAGAGTCTCTCGGAGTAAATTGTTCATCTTTGGGAATCTCCTTGAAATGGTCCAAATCTTGAGAGACTGATCGAACATCATCGTCAAATGATAATACATGGCTATCTTCAACACGCCATTGGTTCAATCCTTGTCATACATTGGGCTGGCTTTTGGAGAAGTCCGCCTATTATTTTTTCGACCTGAGAACCAAATCAGTGGCCAGGGAGAGGCCGCCTTGTGTTTGCTTGAATGACCAAAATTTTCCGACCCCAAAGGACTCTGACCCAAATCAATCCATAGCGAGTTATCTGACGATTCATCTTCACTGAATACCGAGCTTTTCATCAACTCCCCAATAGAAATATTCTCAGTTTCTTCAAATATGGCGCTTGCCCCATCCTTATTGAACTGTTATCATGCTCCATCTCAGTCTCAAATACATCCCTCACCTGTGCAGAAGTGAATGCACCAGAAAAGGCAGGTAATTGAGATTGTGGGCGAGTTTCAGAGTTAACTTCAGCATTCCTACTGACTTCTTCATCTTCACCAAATCCAGGGAAATTGTCCATTAAATCAGTCAAGTACAGCGGAAACACATAAGTGATTTAAACTATACCAGAACCAACATCGCCTAACTGATTCTGCAGGCTTCCCATCACAGATTTCTTGATTAGAAGACATCCAAATCCAGTAGGGGTCATAGCCAAACACCCTATAAAATGATGTGATGATGAAATCTGGCCGGAACAAAGATAAACCAAGGGAATCCATGTCCTTTGGGCCCAATGCCCCTGCATCAAGTAAGACATGCCACTTGTTCTGTTAAGCCAGGCCATCCAGTGATACGAGTATTTCGCACCAGTAACCCTATATTGGACAGGAAACACAAAAAGACCAGCAACTGAATCTTTCTTCCTCATTTTTTGTTCGAAATTTGCTTCCTCAGATCAGTCGAATAGAGTTTAAGAGTAGGCCATTTAAACCATGCACTATGAACCTTAGCACCTTTCTTTCTAGCACTTTGAGCCATCCAATTTACCGATTGGCTCTCATGATCAAACATGGTCAACAACCTTTTGTTCGTGTGAAAAGGGTATGATTCAGCTAGCAATTTAAATGCTGAGCCACGGCTCACAGTAAAAACAAGGCCATATTCATTCTCGGGGATGTTTAAATAATCCATTATTCGACTTTTTATATCATGTTCCACTGTCCCTTTCTCAGTACCCCGTACAAAGCTTGAATGCTCAAATGCACAGTAATCTCAGACAAACTAAATGTAGATGATTCCCAATAGTGAACAGTTTGCAGCAATGAAAACACCCCAAATCTACAATAATCAAGGCATACCTTTGAACCCGCAGTAGAGAGGTGTGAATACTCTTCCAACCTCAGCTGATCAATCTTCTCAGATGACTGGTACTTTGGGTACATAGTGAGGAACTTGGAGAAGGCCTCCTAGAGCTGCAGAATCGAATCTGCAGAGTGAAATGTGCGCTCAGCAACAAGAGCAGTGGATCTCAAAAATTGATTCTGGGCATTTAACCGGGCAAATGTATGTGATCTGCCCAAGCTCTCATCTTCATTGGCCATGAATTCAGTTGCCTCCTCAAGAGCCTCTCTGAGCTTGTTCTCTTGCAATTTTCTTAGAATTGATGGGTTCCTCTTGATTTACTCTGTTGAATGGTTAGACCCATCTCTTCTTCTGCTCTTTTTATCCAATATTACAGCAACAAAATGAGATAATGGCTTCCACAATGGGAGATGCATGAAGGTTTTTTGTTGAAATCAATCGGAGAGATATTTTCAGAAACAAGACACTCATGGCAAAACGAAGAACGAAGAAAGTGGTGGTTCGGGCCACCTAACAGCAAACCCCAAGAAAAAGCTGACTTTTTTTCAAACCCCAATTCCGGAAAGCAAAAGGAATCAACTCTAAAAGCTTCCACTAGAATAAACCTTAGCTTTCAACCCGACTTAAGGAGGGAAAGTCTCAGAGCGTTTGCTTTAAGCAAACATTCAAATACAGAGACCAAAATTTTCGGCTGAAAAAGAACTGTAATTATGTTTAAAAAATAATGAATACTGGACCAGATCAAGAAAACCAAAGGCTCGACCTTTCTTGAAGATTTAGTTCGGATGAGACGAGGGTTGAAACTATGACCTAACACAAGATAAATTCGGTACAAAATACCACGGATTTTAGGGTTCAGTGTGTGTAATTCCAGTGAATTTTTCTCCGAATGGCAAAAGGAAGAAAACCCAGAAGAGATTCAATAGCCAAGATTCCAATGATTCAACCTTGAACATCAATTTCTGACACATTCCAATGCAAAAGAAGATAAGAAAATCAAGAGAAGACCATAAACACAAAAATATAAGATAGATTCCCAAGTAAAGAGAAGACACCCGAAGAGAATCCTAGATAGACTGCTGCATCATAATAGTTTGACAAGAATGTTGGAAAATGACTCACAGTTCTTGGCTCTGTAAATAGATCAAAAGAAAGACCCCTCAAAGAGCTTCATATTTTCCTCCCTCTTTCTCGTGTAGTTTCACTCTCCGGCTTTTTTGCGAAAAATTTGAAGGCAAACCGTCCACAACAAATGCGTATTTACTGCAGTAGCATATCCAAAAAATTTCCACCTTTATGACTTGGAACAAACAGTAAGCAAATGGCATTAATTTTCAAACGCTTTGATTTCTTCTATTATTATTTATGAAATCTTGAATCATAGTATTTTATTTGATTCTTGATGCATGATCCATAAGGGATCACATATTCCATAGCGGACCGCCACCTATGGATTATGTCCACCTATGAATTATGTGATCCCTTATGGATCATCCCACGGCGTTCCTTCGATAAGGGGTCGCCACCTATTGATTATGTATAACTCTATGTACATAATAATGTACATAGAGAATAATTCGGCTTGTAAAATGCTGGTTACTCTGTTCATAATCCCTACTATTGGAATCTATTTGGGTTAAATACACTAATGACCATCCAACGTTATATTTAGTATCACTATAATTATTCAATTTGATTTTGTTTCACCATGATCGTCCAATTTTATACTTAATGTCACGTAGCCATTCAATTTGATTTTATTTCACCATAATTACTCAATTTCATATAACGTTTTACTATGATCACTCAATTTTATATAACATTTCACAATGATTATCCAACTTCTTTTCACAATTTTCACTAATTTTAAAAGAGGTAAAACGGTAACTTTGCATTACATATATAAAATATATTTTAAAAATAAATATAAAAAC
>CAIGRB010079999.1:0-16948 GCA_903798255.1 Fraxinus quadrangulata | reverse complement strand
GGCTCGGAAGCCAAGACTAAGTGGTTTTCTATAATTTGAGCAAGTGTCTTGGAACTGAGGGAGAATCCTATACGACCGTATAGTTAATAAGGCATGCAGTCTCATGACTATATGCAGGACCAAAAGGCAGGCATTCAACTTGATCTATGCGACCGCATAGATTTGTACTATGCGGCTGCATAGTACATCCGGCTGGAGAAATTTTCATTTCTCGCAAGTTTTCTTATTTCATTAGAGTTTCAATTTGAATGGATATCTCATGTAATCTTTTAGCATCAATTTCGTATAGACTAGGGTTTTTATAGTTTCTTATAAATAGTTCCCATATTACTCATTGTAGAAAATTTATTTTTGGTGATTAAGATCATAATTGAGGTTTTCCTCTCCATTGGTTCTTCATTGAACTTTCGAACTTATCAAATATTTTCAATATTTGTGGTGTTCAAAATCTTAGAACTTATCAAATGATTAGTCACCCTTTGTGGCATTTTCAAATCGAGGTTCTTGTTTTTACATATTAATAGTTCTAAGGTTTAATATACCTTAAGTCATTGATTCGTGAGGCTCGGGTCAACATTCTACCGTCTACAACCTGGATTTGGGCTTTTTTGATGTTTTTGAACTAATTCCGCGAGTTTCACGCGATTCTCCTTCCCGGGATCTCGTCATTTGGTATCAGAACTTGAGCTCCATATTCAAGTTCTTTATCTTTTATCCCAATTTGATTCTCATGTGGTTTTCACATCTTGAATCATCAATATCATTTTTTTCTTTCCAAAAAAAAAAGTGAAGGATAGATGGTGATTAGGGGCGTATTTCCAAACTCGATGTTTTGTGGGTAGTACGGTGTGCAGTTTGGGTATTGCTAAAGAGTATATATCAAACTTGGCTAGTATCACGATGGTTGAAAAATTAGGGTTACCTTTACAACAACACCCTAGGCCTTATAGGATGACTTGGTTGAAGGAGTGGGAATGTATATGTGACCAAGTAGGTTCTATTGAATTTCACCATTGGGAGATATAATGATGAAGTTTGGTGTGATGTAGTGCTATTAAAATCTTTTCATATCTTGTTTGAGAGACCTTGAGGTATGAGAGGAAGACTATTTATGATATGGGGAGGAACATGTATAGGTTTCTTCAAGATGGGGAAAAAATCACCCTGACTGGCTTGACACTAGAACAGTCCTTTGTAGACCAATAGAAGGTGAGAGGTGAAGTAGAAAAGAAAAAGTAAGAGAGGAAGATGACAACACCGAAAGAGAACACCGGGGTTGAATTGCAAGATGAGCCTAGAGATAGGAAAGTTGAGATGGAAGATGGTGAATTGAAAAATACAGCTGATATTGGGGAGATTGAACAAATAAAAGAGGAGGAGCACGAACAGACTGGTAAAAAAATTGTAGAGATGTTTCAACAAGAGAATAAAAAAAATTGTAGAAATAGTTTAGCAAAAGAGTGAGGAAATAAGGGAGAATGTTGAGTAGAATATTGAAAATATTGTGGGAAGTGAAGAGAAGTATCCGTTGGTAATTAAAGTTTGACCCGAAAATATTGAACCAAGAAACCAAAGTAATTAAGAAAATACCTTGACCCCGTGATTACAATGATAGACGAATCTCACTTGATTGTTTAAACACTACGAGAATAAACCCGATAAGTTCGGTAGGATTGTTCCATGAAGAACAAAAGAAAGAAAATATATATTTTATCATCTCAAAAATTTACCGACAAAATTCAATTCCTATTGTTTCAAATTCCAATGAGTACTAGGAACTATATTTTATTATTTGGAGAAGCTAACCGTTTCAACCGTGCTTTGCTTAATTCTTTCTTACAGGTTGATATCTGTACCTGGNATTTACCGACAAAATTCAATTCCTATTGTTTCAAATTCCAATGAGTACTAGGAACTATATTTTATTATTTGGAGAAGCTAACCGTTTCAACCGTGCTTTGCTTAATTCTTTCTTACAGGTTGATATCTGTACCTGGGAGTTCATTCCGCAACAAATATGGTTGATTGAGTTCGTGCTGCAATACATTCATATCTACAAAGTTGATGGGTGCCATGCAATGATCCTTTGCCAAGAAAGGAAAAGTTTTCCACTTGATCCAGGTAATGCAGTGATAAAACTCGTAGCAGGTTGGTTATCCCCTACGCGATCACAAGGCACGAATTCGAGGATGAATCATTTCGAAAAGAGATGGGATAATATGATTTGGGATAGGCAATCACTTGGTCGGGTCACGGAGTCCAAAACGAAGAAATTAACATGCCAAATACCAAGTTACATGTTAAGCTCGGGAGCCAAGACGAAGTGGTTCCCAGTAATTCGAGCAAGTGTCTTGGAGCTGAGGAAGAACCCTATGCGACCGCATAGGGAAAAAGACATGCGGTCGCATGCCTATATGCAGGACCACAAGATAGGCATTCAACTTTATCTATGCAACTGTATAGATTTGTACTATGCGACCGTATAATACATCCGGTTGGGAAAATTTTCCTTTTTCGCGAGTTTCCTTATTTCATTAGAGTTTTAATTTGGATGGATATCTTATGTAATCTTCTAGTATCAATTTCGTGTAGACTAGGGTTTTAGCAGTTTCTTATAAATAGTTCCCATATTACTCATTATTATTTTTGGTGATTAAGATCATAATTAAGGTTTCCCTCTCCATTGGTTCTCGATTGAACTTTCAAACTTATTAAAAATTTTCAATATTTGTAGCATTCAAAATCTTAGAACTTATCAAAGGATTATGCACCCTTTGTGGCGTTCGCAAATCGAGGTTCTTGTTTTCGCATATTAATGAGTCTAAGGTTTAAAATACCTTAGGTTCTTGATTCATGAGGCTCATGTTAATATTCTACCGTCTACAACCTGAATTTGGGCTTTCCCATCATTTTTGAACTAATTCCAAGAATTCCACATGATTCTCCTTCTCGGGATCTCGTCATTCTCTCCAATTTCAAAGAAAAACTCTTTCAGGATAATTATGGCACTTGTTGCGCACTTTGACCTTGAACTACATCAGATGGATGTTAAGATGGCGTTTTTCAATGGCGACATTGATGAGACGATCGATATGGTACAACAAGAGAACTTTGTGTCAGAAGACCCGAAGAATATAGTTTGCAAATTAAAGAAATCCATCTATGGACTCAAGCAAGCTTTCCGTCTATGGTACTACAAATTTTATTAAGTAATTATCTCATTTGATTTTGAGATGAATGCTGTTGATGAATGTGTGTATCACAAGTTCAGTGGGAGTAAACACATACTGGTTGCCACTAATGATATAGGCATGTTATATGAAACCAAGAGATTTTTACTACGGAATTTTGAGATGAAAGATCTGGTGACGCCTCTTTTGTATTAGGGATTCAAATACACCGAGATCGCTCTCGAGGTATTCTTGAATTGTCACGAAAGTGCTATATCGATAAAGTACTTAAGAGGTTTGGCATACAAGACTGTAAACTAGGTGACACTCCTGTCACTAAGGGAGACAAATTTAGTCTTAAACAATGTCCGCAAAATGATCTTGAAGTTAAGGAAATGTAGAATATTCTCTATGCATCAGCTATTGGGATTCTAATGTATGCTCAAGTTTATACACGTCCAGATATAGCATTTATTGTTGGAATGTTAGGCAGATATTTGAAAAACCCTGGAATGGATCATTGGAAAGCAGCCAAAAGAGTTTGAGGTATTTAAAGAGAACAAATGATTACATGCTCACATATATCGATCAGATCAGTTAGAGATCATAGGGTACTCTGGTTCTAATTTTGCTGGATGCCAAGATAGTAGGAGATCCATATCAGACTATATCTATCTGCTAGTTGGAAGAACTATTTTCTGGAAGAGTGCCAATCAGACACTCATAGCTTCTTCTACCATGACAACAGAGTTTGTAATATGTTATGAGGCATCTAACCATGGAATATGGCTACAAAATTTTGTCACTGGATTGCACATTCTGAATGGAGTAGAAAGATAGCTAAAGTTATATTGTGACAATAACTCAACACTTCTATATTCCAATAACAACAAGAGCTCATCTAAGTCAAAACACATTGAGATTAAGTTCCTAACTGTGAAGGAAAGAGTATAGAGTGCACATATTTTCATAGAGCACATTGAGACAAATATCATGATTGTGGATCCGCTTACTAAGGGATTGCCACCCAATATCTTTCATGAGCACACTGCTCGTATGGGTGTTGTATTTCTTTAGGATGTCGTATTTTAGTAATATTTTGTATTCTCATTACTTTATGTTTTGGACACATTTGTGTATTTGAATATTTTTCTATACAGAAATAAAGTATTCAGTTTATTTCACTCTATTGTTATGTTCAATATTGATCTCACTTAAGAAATAAGGTTGGACCAGTTGGAAATAGATATGTTTGGATCACATAACATGTAATTTTCATGCTGCACTCCTATATTGATCTATGTCATTTGGTTGTATGGGTGTACGTGACCATTGATGGATTTAGTCACGCTAAATGTGATGAAAATCGCTTTAATCATATATCAATATAACTGATGGACGAGATTATTTGGACATACCCTTAATAATGAGAGCAAAATTTTAAGCTCATAAGGTTGTGCGCATTTGTAAGATTATATGTATGGTCTAGTGGGAGATTGTTGAAAAATTCCAACGTTTGGGGGCCACACATGTATATATATTAAAATGTGTAATGCTATCTTAAAAGTTTAGTCAATAAAGTGATCTATTAAAGTCAATTTTGGACCAAGGGGTAGTAAATGTCATGAGAATAAAGTGGAGAGACCGGAAAGTTATTTTAAATTGACGAGTGACCAATTTAAAATAAGTGACCAATTTAAAATAAGTGAAAGAAGAGTTATTATATAATGGGGTTATGGTTTCCAATTGAATGTGATTTTTCAATCTCTCCGTATCCCCATCAACAGGTAAGAATTCTAGAGTAATTACGTATCAATTGGAAGATCATAACCTGTATACTTCAAGCAATCATATATATATATATATCAATTAGGGTTTGATAAAGTTTTGGATTGATAATCCCTTTTCATAATCCATCAACTATATGTTATTTCAGATTTCTTCAGACTTCGGGTAGGACATTCTTTGATAATGTGGCCATCCTTTTTGCAGTAGTTGAAGAATTTTTTAACAGTTAGAAACCAAATGAACATATTTTTTGCAACTGAAGTACTGGATAGTGCTCATGTCCTGACCTTTTGTCTTGCCTTATGCTGCAAAAGTCACGGGACACGAGAAGAGGTGGAGCAACGTTCTTCCATAGTGGTTTGAGAGAGGAGGCATTGTTCTTCACGAAATAAGTCATTGAGGCATACATCTAGGGAGGGGACAGGCTCTCGGTTCATAAGATTGGATCGGATGCTTTCAAATTCAGGTCTTAGTTTCATAAGAAATTATGCCTTTTTAGTAGTTTGGATTGATTGAACGGAACTTAGACTCTCGAGAGGTAAAGTAGCATAGACAATGTCTGTATATTCAACCCAAAGATTTATGAAGGTAGAGTAAAAATCAGAGATAGACTGTTGTGTTGGAGAGTGGCCAAATAAAGTTCAAGCTGGAATCAAAGGGCATTGTTGTTCTTACTATAGAATTTCTTGTGATAAGTCTACATCTCGACAACAGACTTTGATATTCAGAGGTTCAAGGCGAGGTTGGTTTCAATAGATTCGAGAATCCACGTCATGACTTGGGCATCCTTGACTTTCAATTTGGCATAAAGATTCGGGTTCGTGTCTTTATGAGGAGCATGTTTAATTCAATTAACATGAACATAGATCCTTGCCTTTGACAAAAACCTTGAAATGGAATTCCCAGGCAGAGTATTTTTTGCCACTAAAATGAATCAAGAAGGCATCAGACTACTCTGAAGACATGATTCTGATGGAATTGATCAAGGAAAAAAAAAAAAAAAAATGAGATTGACGAACTGGACAAGAGTTCTCAGAATTGAGAATCTGATACCATGATAAATGAGAGAGTTTTGAGAAAACTATATAATCTCTTTGTTAGAGATACTTTTATCTAGAATATATACACGCTGATAAAGCTCTAAGGAAAAAAAAAATCTGATAAATGAGAGAGTATTGAGAAAACTATATAATCTCTTTGTTAGAGATACTTTTATCTAGAATATATACACGCTGATAAAGCTCTTGGGAAAAAAAATCAATGATTACAATCATAGATTAGCTGGGAATCTGTTGTAGAAATTGCTGGGAATCCGCTGTAGAATGTTTAAAATCTGCTTGCTGATTTTAGGTGTAGAATGCTGGGAATCTGCTGGCTGACTTTTAGCTGTAGAATGCTGAGAACCTTGTCAAAGAAAATGACATGGAGTAAATTTATTAAGACCCCTCAACTCTCTAAAATGAACAATGTAAATAGCTGATAATGTTAATGAAGTTATAATAGCAAACCCTAATCTATTCGAAGTACAAAATAAGTCAAATTTTCACCATTCCGATACAACTCTTTATTTATCAAAAACGAAGATTAGTCACATCTCCAAGCTTAATGGAATAACCAGCATTCCAGGGAACAGTAAGCCCTTTGAACCCATTTTTTTCGAAACTCATTTTTTCAAAACTCATTTCAACTACATATTCTCTAAAAAATCACTATTTTAAAATACATTTCCCAAAAAATGGAGCTCAAACAGGGGCTAAATGTGCACATAAGATGGAAATTACTAAAGCTTTGTTGGAGCAAGATCGTCAAGATACCTATGTGTTCTCGACCTGAAAAATCCATAAATTAGGATCCATATGCATATAGATGGCCTCGAGGAAGGACAAATTGAAAACTCATGACCAGTTCTTGTTTGATCCTAAAAAATTCAGTATCCTACATACACTGTAAACAGTTTGAGTTTGATAGCTGAATATTGAACCTTCTACTCTATAACGGCATTTTGAGGAGATAAGATATACAATTTCACGAAAAGAAAAACACACTGCTCAAGACTTGTGATGTTTGATTTTCATTTCCGAGCGAATAAATATAGAAAAACCACTTAATATGTAAAAGAGAAACCCAGAGAAATTTGATACAACCTGTTGAAGGGATGTTTTCATTTATGCAGGAGCAGGCACTGCTGGGAGACTCAGTCCTATACGTTCGTTTCTTAACACTGTCCAACAGTACAATCCAACTAAATAAAAGCCAGAAGAAAAACAAGAAGAAAGTGAAACAGATTCTGCATTCAAACTGGAGAATAATAAGATCAGTTGACTAATTGCTTTTAAACTTCAAGAATGGTAGCTTAGGTTGCCTAAAGCAGTTATGCACCTAAAAACCAAGCATCTTAGAAGATGCAGCTGCAAAGGCTATACACATGCCCCATTGGCAAAAACTTAGTCCGGTTGTCCCTGAGACCCATTCAGAATTTCCACCATTAATGTCTTTATGGAAACAATTAGCCCATTGACGCCCAAGAAAAGTTTCTTCTTTTGTATCTTCGGAAAAACATTCTTCTCAAAAACCTTGCTCTGAATATGTTGAAGGTTTGGTAAAAAGTATATGTATTTAGGATCAAAGTTTCTTTTTCCCTAACATTTACATTGAAAAGTAATTTACCTTTGAAATGTAAAACCAGGAAGCTAGCTATCTGGTATAATGCCTGAGTGCAGATATTGGTACACGTTTTGGCTGTTATTACTTATTCATTCAAGTTTTTTGGTGGCCTCTGTATAACATCTTGAGATGATTTCTTCACAACAAGCGCAAGAGGTGCTAACGTACCAGCTATCAACTACACCCACAAAAGTTGAAACACTGCCACAATATTAAAATTGGGCGGTTAACTAGCTGAAATCGCCATCACAAAGTCAATTACCAAAGAAACAAAAGTTGCACTCAGCAAAAACTTAGTATATACCTGGACAGTGCATATATTCCCCTATCCCAACTCAAAATATCAATTACCAAAGGAATTTTTTTGTACAATATGACAATGGCTGAGCATGCCTTGACAATATCAGCACCTTGAGTTCCAAAACACAGTATTACGTTTGCTTCTCTACTCGCCTGTGCATTTCGTTTCCACGTTCGAAGAATGCAACCACCTGGACCTTCTGCTTCAAACATTGCACCATTAGAACCTTGTCATAAGTAGTTGCTCTTGTTGGGAAATTATTTAATTAGTTAAATAATTGTGTAAAAAGATTATCTTAAAGTTAAATCCAAAATTAAAGTGATCTACTAAAGAATTAAGTAATTGAGTTTTTGACATCTAAATAAAGTGTGGACTGGATTATATGTGTAGAGATTAGATTCATTAGAGTTAGTATTTGACGATGGGTTGAATACATATGGAAGCTATATATAAGGTTATGATCCCCAATTCATCTAAAATTTTCATTCTTTGTGCTATCCCATCAATACAAGAATTAATAAAGAGAGTATATTGAAGAGGAAAATCCAAAATATACAATCAAGAATCAAGCACTATAATCAAGAATCAAGGAAAATATTTGCAGTAATTAAATTGAAGAACAAGAAATCAAGATTTAAAGATAAAAAAAATTCAAAATTCAAGATACAAATCATGGATCAAGATATGTTCCACATTAATTAATTTTCTTGATGATTTGATATGGTGATCGTGACTATTCATAATATTTTATAAAATTTAAGTTTATAAAAATTCTACAAGTGGTATTAGAGCCAACTCCATGTTAAACCATTGAAATTAAATGAAGAATTTTATGGTTGAAATTTATACACTGAATTTTGGAGTTATTGCCTGAGCGTACAATGTGAACATATGGTGCCTAAATTGGTTAATGCAATTAAGATTTTTTTTTATGTTTGCAGCGAGAAAATTCATTGGGCAGTAGTAGCTCCAAAGACAATGATCACAAAACCCTAGGCCTCATTTAATGATGTTGGTTAAAAGTCTTATACACCACCATGCATATATATAGGCCCTGTTTGGTTCGAATTAAAATATGATTTTAATATAAGTCAAAGTCAAACAATTAATATTAATCACATCTTTTATGGGTCCCACAACTTTTCAACCACACAGTTCAAAAACTTCTATCACAATCTACTAAAAATCTAATTTTAATTCTTACAAAACATCCTCATATTGTTACATATGTAAGTACATGCATGTATATTATTTATCAGAAAAAATTAAAATTGCTCTTAGACGTTGAAATCAGTAGTAATAAGGAGTCAAACCTTAAAAATTGGAAGGTGTAAAAATAATCGATATAATGAGAGAGTCTGGTACTGTTATATTGTTAAGGGGCAATTAATTTCAAATTTTGGTGCTTAAAAGTTTTTTTGGATTACTAATTTTTCTGAATAAATTAATTGACGCAACATGTTACCAAAGTAACATCTCTTGTCTAGATTAATTTATTTGAAATATTAGGAATGTTGTATGTTTGTAATTCATGTGGATATTCACCGGCCTAAAGGAAGGTAAATAGTTGGCCAAATTACATACTCACATGTGATAATAAATATGTGGCAATTATAAGTTTTGTTTTATGTGAACAATGAATCGGCTCAAAAATAAGTTTATTGTTTGACATAATTTATTGTTAATATTTGATTACTATACCAAGAGTACCACTAACAAATTGATATTATGTCCAAAGACTAGATAACAATGTTGTGCTCGGTCTCTTCTGATGAAGTTTACTATTATTTGAATTAATTAATTGTTTAATACGGATTCTTATGTGAATATATTTATTTGACTTTGTTATCTATTTAGTTAATTCTTCCGCTTCTAAAATATCTGCAAGCATCAACTCAATTCTCGTGTTAAAAGGAACTAACTTTAAGGACTGGAAAGAGAACATTCATATCGTTCTTGGCTGCATGGACTTAGACCTTGCGTTAAAGATTTACCCGCTGGAGTTACGGATAAAAGTTCCGTTGATAAAAAAAGGGACGGGACTTTGATAAGAGAGATCGTTCAAACTGCATGAATTTTATGATCACGAAGCTTGGTATTTTGCAGAATAATTTAGGGGCGCTGTGTCCGATTAGGTTACTATTGCCAAGGAAAAAACGCTTTGCAAAAAGCGATAATGCCTAAATTAGTACACTTTTGACGAACTTAGTTTCACTAAGGTATAAATATAAATGAAATATTTGGGAGTACATCATGGAAATGTCCCTTATTGCTTCAAAATTGAAAGCACTGAAGTTTGAGCTATCTGATGATTTGCTCGTACATTTGGTTTTAATTTTTCTTCTTACAGAATACAATCAATTCAATATCAGCTATAAATGTCAAAAGGAGAAATGGACTCTAAATGAGCTCATTTCATACCGTGTGCAAAAATAAGAAAGGTAGAAGTAGGAAAGGACTGAAAGTGCTCACATGGCTGGTACCTCTAAGGACAAGTTAAAAAAAATAACAAATAAGAAAGCTCCACCTGGTCCAACTTAAAAGAAGCAACAAAAGCCTAAAAAGAATGAATCATATGGATGTTACTTTTGTAAAATCCAGGATACTTGAAAATGGATTGTACCAAATATCACGATTGCCGTGTAAAGAAAGGTATGTTTCTCACTTTGATTTATTCTGAGATTAATTTAGTTTCAGTATTTAGACATACTTGATAGATTGATTCCGGTGCCACTACTCATATAAGTGTATCTATGCAGAGTTGCTTGAATAGCCGAAAGTCAAATGATACTGAAAGATTCATCTATACGAGCAACTGCAAATCAGTTGAAGTAGAGGCTATATCGAATTTTAGATTATTATTAAAGACCGATTATTATTTGGATTTGAAAGAGACTTTTGTGGTACCGTCTTTTATACTTAATTTGGTTTCTATTTCTTTTTGGACAAATTTGATTATTCTTGTTCATTTGGAATAATAATTTTTTTTTCTTGATTCAAATCTTGTTGGTATCGGTTCTTTATCTAGATATGAAAAACTATACTTGCTCAATTCGGTTGCCTTTTATAATGATACATTGCATGCAAATTCACAAGGTATTAAACATAAATTAACCAATGGGAATTTCGCTTCATTATGGCACAAGTATTTATGTCACATTTCTCAAAAGATAATTAAAAAACTTGTGTCAGAATGAATTTTTGATTCTCTTGATTTTTCAAACTTAAATATTTGTGTAAATTGCATTAAGGGGAAACAAACAAATATAAAGAGATTAGGTGCCATCAGGACTTCGGACGTCTTGGAACTAATTTATATGAATATGTGTGAGCCATTCCCTTCTACTTCATGGTATGGTATGGTAAACAGTAATTTATTACATTCATAGAAAATTATTTTCGTTATGGTTACTTGTATCTCATTCATAAAAATCTCAATCACTTGATGTGTTCAACACTTATAAGGCTGAAGTTAAAAATCAACTCGGTAAAAGAATGAGACACGTCAGATCTGATCGTAGTGGTAAACACTATGGAACACATGACAGATCAAAAGAACAACGTCTAGGTTCTTCTAGCATGAATTGTGCTGCTGAAAGACGAAAAACACTTAAGGACATGATAATGAGTATGATTAGTCATTTTACCTTACCAGGATCTCTTTGGGAAGAAGTATTAAAAACTGTAGCTTATATTCTTAATAAAGTTACAAGCAAATCAACTATCAAAACCTCTTATGAGCTTTGGATAAGCAAAATGCCTAGTTTGAATCACTTACACATTTGGAGTTGTTCAGCTAAGGCAAGACTTTATAGGCCATCGGAAAAGAAATTAGATTTCAGAACTATCAGTTGCTATTTTATTGGATACTCTAAAAGGAGGCTACAATTTTTTATGATCCCACTACCAAATCAATTTTCAAAATGAGAAATGCTCAGTTCTTTGAGGATGTGGAGTTTGTGGGGGGAGATAAAGTTATGGATTTTATCTTTGACTTGAAACATATAAACATCTATCCTATTGCAATTAACAATCCTTTTGCTCTAGATCTTATTCAAGAAGCAATTTCGAATTGAAACAATATTCCAGAACTCCCTATAAACAATTAAGAGATTGTTCAAGAAGAACAAATTCAACAACCTCATCAACAATATTACAAAATCCCCTATTCACAATCAAAAGATTGTTCCAGAATAATAAACTCATCACCTCAAGAACAAATGCCATTAAAGAGATTCACTAGAGAAAGGAGAAATGCAATTCTGGATGACTTTATAATATATCTCCAAGAACATGATGATGGAATTGGATTGATGGAAGAAGATCCTATCAACTTTTATCAAGCAATGAAAAGTAATAATTTTCAAAAGTGGATTGATGCCATAGATAAGGAAATAAAGTCCATAATAGACAATGACGTTTGGGTACTTGTCCCATTGCTTAAAGGTATGAAACCCATTGGTTGCAAATGGATATATAAAATCAAGAGGAATTTGAAGGATAATGTGGAAAGATATAAGGCTCGCCTTATTGTAAAATGCTTTACTCAAAGTGAATGCATCGATTACAAAGAGACTTTCTCTCCAATTTCAACGAAAGGCTTATTCAGGATTATAATGACACTTGTGACACATTTTGGCCTTGAGCTACATCAGCGTGATGTAAACAGGCGTTTCTTAATTGTGACATTGATAAGACGATGTATATGGTACAACCAAAAAACTTTGTATTAGGAGACTCAAAGAAAATGGTTTGCAAATTAAAGAAATCCGTCTATGGGCTTAAGCATGCTTCGCGTCAATGGTATCACAAATTTCATCAAATAATCATCTCGTTTGGATTTGAGATGAATGTCATTGATGATTGTGCATACCACATGTTCAGTGGAATAATTATATTTTTCTAGTATTATATGTCGATGACATACTACTTGCTTGCAATGATATATGCTTATTGCATGAAATCAAGAGATTTCTATCAAAAATTTTTGAGATGAAAGATCTTGGTAATGCCTATTTTGTATTACAGATTCAGATACATTGGGACCGTTCTCGGGTATTCTTGGATTATCACAAAAGAGTTATATTGATACGGTACTTAAGAGATCTGGGATGTAAGATTGTAAACCAGGTGATACCCCTGTTGCTAAGAGAGACATGTTTAATCTTAATCTATGTCATAAGTATGACCTTGAAGTCAAAGAGATGCATAAAATCCCCTATACTTCAATAATTGAGAGTTTAATGTATGTTCAGGTATGCACACGTTTGGATATAGCATTTATTGTTGGAATACTAGGTAGATATCTAAGTAACCCTATGATGGATTATTGGAAGGCAGCCAAGTGGGTTATGCGGTATTTACAGAGAACAAAAAATTATATGTTCACATATTGGAAATCAGACCAATTGGAGATCATTAGTTATGTTGATTTTGATTTTGCTGGATTTCAAGACAATAGGAGATCCACATCGGTCTATGTCTTCCTGCTGGCCGAAGGAGATATATCCTAGAAAAGTGCTAAGCAGACACTCATATCTTTTTCAACCATGACAGCTGAGTTTGTAGTCTATTATGAGACATCCAATCAGGAATATGGCTACGAAAATTTGTTATTGGGTTGCGGATTATACATGGAATTGAAAGACCACTTAAGCTATTTTGTAACAATAAGTCAGCAGACTTGTATTCAAATAACAATACGAGTTCAACAAAATCTAAATTTATAGAAATCAAATTCCCAGTTGTTAAATAAGAGTTCAGAGTTGTCAGGTTACTATAGAACATATTTGGACAAATTCCATGATAGCAAATCAATTCACTAAAGGTCTATCACCCAATATCTTTTATGATCACTGCTCACATGGGTATTGTAAATTTGATGATATATTAGTTTAGTGGGAGTTTGAAATTTCGGATATTGTCTTATTGACACATGTTTTTGTTCGTGCACATTCAAGTTTATTTCGGTTTATTTCAATAATAAGGTATTCATTTAAGTTTTTCACTCTGATTAAAGCTTTTTTTTTGTTTGATCTCATAAGGTATTAACGAATAAAGTAGGATCCGTTGGAAATATACATGTTTGGATCACATTCCGTATAATTTTCATACTATACATCTACACTTGATCTATGTCATTTGATTGTATTGATGTGCGTGACTATTGAGGGTTTAATTATGATACTTGTAACGCAAATCGCTTTGGTCCTATATTAACATAATTGATTGACAAGATTATTTGGAGATGTTGTTGGTTATGATAGCAAAAGTTTTGAGTTCATAAGATTATACACATTTATAAGGTAACATATGTGGCCCAAGTAAGAGATTGTTGAGAAATTATTTAATTTGCTATGTGGGGCAACATATGTAAATAATTGTGTAAAAATGCTATCTTAAAGTAAGTCCAAAATCAAAGTGATCTAATAAAGAATTAAGTAATTGGGCTTTTGACATCTAAATAAAGCGTGTGCCGGATTATATGTGTAAAGACCAGATTCATTATGGTTTTTATTGATGATGGACCGAATATATATGGAAACTATAGATAGGGTTATGGTCCCCAACTCATATGCAATTTTCATTCTTTGTACCTTTCCATCAACACAAGAATTAATAGAGAGAACATATCGAAGATGAAGATTCAAAAAGCACAATCAAGAATCAAAGAAGGTTTGGAACAATTAAATTGAAGAACAAGATATCAAGATTTAAAGATAAAAAATTCAAGATTCAAGATTCATTATTCAAAATACAAATCAATTGATCAAGTTATATTCCGCATTAATTAATTTTTTCGGTGATTTGAAATGGAGATTGTGACAATTCATAATATTTTATAAAGTTTAAGTTTATAAAAATTCTACAGCTCTTGCTAGCACAAGAATATTTTCAACTTTTTCCATTCTTTTTAAAAGTGAAGTTCAGAAATTCCTCTCCCTCTACCACTTCTTCGTGCTGGCCTAATCAGGCTCTAGTGTTCCACAATTTGTGGCCATGATTCTAGATTTGTGCGTGTTATATCTTGTGATCAATTTGATTTGCCAATCCACAACTTTGGAAATCCTCCACCGTTCTTCTTGTCTCACTCCGAATCGGATAGTAGAATCTGTTGTTGGTGAGAGAGCGAAATAATCGCCTATTGATGTTTTCTTATGTGCAGAAGAAATAAAGCTTTGAAACTTTTGTTGATTGTTCGGTGAAATCTCACAAGCATCTGAAATCGTTGACAAAATAATAGTTTTACGATTAAAAACATCATCGCACAAGGAATAAACTCTAAATTGAATTACATTAATTCGTTGTCGAACTCGAATCTAACCGAAATAGAAGAGATTGTGTTTTTTTTTACGTATTGTTCTCCCATTGCAACTCTCAACCTGTGTTATCTAGCATAGTTTGTGTATCTTTGACAATCGGTAATCCATTTTTATCCAACTCTCTCTCTCTTGATGTAAGCTAAACCTATTCCTAAGCACGGCTTGGTAGTATCTATGTCCTGAATTCATAGGTGAAGTAATGTATTCATCTACATGGTTATCTATGAGATTGAACATGTCACAAACTATTATTCCTAACATTTATTGAGCCTTGTGCTGACATTACAATGTTTTAAACTTATTTTTAATCTCCCAAAAACAAAACAAACAATTTATCTAAATGATAATCAAGGATTCAAATAATAAATTAAGCACGCAATATCAATTAATGATACAAATTAACTAAATAAACTGTCTTTGAATAAAAATAGTAAAACAATAGGTTTCATCTTCATCCCAATACTAGAATGTTTAGCCTTGCATATCTATAATGAGATTACAACAAGAGGATTGGAAATTTATCACCTAGAATGTCAAATTTAGGAACACGATGTATAACCAATTTATAGCTTTAAATCTTCAATTCTAAGTTTTGAATTTTCAAGCTCTTGATGTTGTTTAGCTTCAATTTCTTGCTAGCTAGTATGAAGAATGTCAATATTGGAAGCTGAAAGTAGGTTAAATCGTGATCAAAATAGGTTTTCAAGATTGCACGAAACCAAAAAAGGAAACAAAATCTTTACCGCAAATTTGTACTGTGTGATATAGGGTACAAATTACTGCAATAGCATGGTATAAAAGTTTTAGCTTCTTTTTCTACAAAAATCCTCCTTGTGACCACAATGATTTTGTGCTATGCGATTGCATATCACAATGTATTTTCTTCTATTTGCAGCTTGGTCCTTGAATTCGGCTTCCTGTCTAGCTTATGTCCATTGTAACTGTAATTAAGGTCATTTATCTTCTAAAATTTATCACATTGATCCCTAATCTTAGAATAATGTACTAAATATCCTTTTTGTCCGGTTTTCATTCTTTTTCTCCAAAAGCTCGTCCAACATTAAGTTTTACCTAAATAAACAATATTTACATGAGATTAAGCAGTAATTCTCTAAAAATACTCTCGAAAGTTTATGTTTAACGGTCTAGAAAAGTGCATATAATATACTTATCATTGATCACTTTGACAATTCCAGTACTTCCATAATAGTGTGAGCATATTGGAATAATAACGTTTGGAGCTTCCTTTCAATAGACGTGAATTGTATGTTTGTCATTTTTACTGATTAGAATCACGCTTTGTCTGTTCTCTGAATTGAATGGATTGATTTCAAGGATAGTGTAGGTTCTTTTCACAGTTTCCATATCCATGCCTAACTGCTCAAGTAAGCCCAGTCAAAAATTGCCTTGTCCATTGAATTTGTAGGAGAAGAAAATGAAGTGCTTGAAGGGGGTTGAGAAGTGTTTAAAACGAATTCCTTGGTGAAACAATTCGAGCAAACTTGGAGCTATCAAATTGTGCTGTACTTCATCAATGGAGTTTAGAACTTGCTAAAACTGGGGTCACCTTCAGGAAAAAAAATCAATATTTTATTCCATTAACATCAATCTTACAAGGCAATTTGGAAATTCTGCATAATGAACTGTAAGTGTTATGTCCTAGACCCAATCGATTTAGACTGTAAACACTTTAATATGTTTAA
>CAIGRB010079997.1:56861-76962 GCA_903798255.1 Fraxinus quadrangulata | reverse complement strand
CTCTCATAGGGAAAAATAATTTTTTCAACAGGTTGGCCAGAGTAACCTTCACTGGTCAATCTCAAAAATTTACTTGCCGACCAAGTAGCGTTAACCAAACAAATATTAAGGGTCCCAATAAAGAAAGAAGAAGCACTATATAGTTGTAAAAGAAGAGGACAATCTCGTCAACAAAATAATAAAGAATTAAAAGAAGGTAAATCTAAACGACAAATTGAATGGAGCTATCAGACAAGAAGAGTTCAACAAGATTGCGACAAGAAAGGTTGGATATATCAACGATCTAATTGCTTGTGCTTTGTATGTGAAAAACGAAGTCATTATGTTAGAGATTATTGGTTTCAAAAGGAATCAACATAAAGGAATATAGCAACCTTCAACAAGGAAGAAAATTATAATAGTGAAGAAGAATGAAATGCTGAAGCATCCACAACAACAATTGAGCAGACTCGAGAGAATAAAATCAATTCAAGTTTAAAAGACGAATTAGCGTTAGTTGTGGTCCTTCCTGAACAATTGGATTGCGAAGACAATTGGATTGATGACTCAAGGGAGAATATCATGGTTCATGAAGAGTCTTCTTAGTGGACTCCGCAGAGGGAAGAATTAACAAACTCCGAAGAAGTGTTTGAAGAAGAATATTCTTGGCAGACACCACAGAGGGTGGAGTTGCAAGATTTAAAGGAAATAGAACACAAATTGCAAGAAGAAATTATAGAAGCCCAACAATGAAGCCCTAAGAAATCTAAATATCTACAAGTGTCAAAGGATCAAGAAGAACTTGTAAGAGCGATACAAACTTCTTGGCAAAATGACGTGGACCAGAAAACTCTAACGGAGGATCGATAGAGTCAACAAGATATTAAGGTAAGTACAAATTTACAACCACAAATAAGGAAATCGAGTAGACATGAGAAACCGAGTATAAAAATTGATGAAGATGAAAGCATGGAAGAGACAAATATATTTAAAGTAGCAGATGCATTAAATGGAGGACGGAACGTTTCAAAACTTGTCGAGTTTAGGGCATAGTTGGGCGTAATGAAAAAGAAAAGAGTCAAAATGAAAGTCAGTGCTAAAGGGGATTTTCACCAACCTACTTCTTCCATCTTCCCTAACTGACATTTGTAGAAAAATCTAGAAAAAATTTAGAGTTGCAACCACCGCCAAAAAAAAAAAGGAAAACGAAAGTGTTGTTGGTCTAATCCATTGCCATTCTGATGTGGCACTCTTTAATTGGCTAGGCCACCAACACAATATAAGGCTAAACCCCTATTTGATAGCTATTATTAGGAAAAAAAAAATGGTTTGAACAGTGATTTTTAGGAGAATATGTAGTTAAAAAGTAAGAAATTTTTTTAATTAATATGTAGAATATTTTATTGTGTGAATGTATGGTTGAAAATAAGTATATAGAAAAATATTTTTAAATAATGATGATTATCAAATAAGGACTAAAGTCTTCATCTTTGTTTGTTTCCCATTATTTTCAAAATATAATTTTCTTTCTCTTTTTCTCAATCACACATTTTTCAATAAAATAATATTACATACAATAAAATAATATTACACACAATGTAATTTTGCAGAGAATAGAAATTTTATTATAAGATAGATAAATAATACAAAAATTATGTGTTTACAATATTTCTAACTTCTTATAGAAAAAAATCAACCCATTTAAATTGTAGAGAATAGTTAAATATAAATAGGAACAATTCAAACCCCAGAAGTAGAGTTGTAGGAATAGAATGTCAAAAAGTTTTCTTATCTTGATCTCTTCAAATCCAACACAAATTCCAACTCATAATAGAGTTTTCAAATAAAACTTCAATTAGAATTTGCCAAATAGATTTCGAATAAGATTCCAAAAGTGTTCCAAATAGAATTCCTCTTAACGTGCACTTCAATTAAAATTCACAATTATTTTCAACAAAAAATTCGGGTCATATCCAAATTTTAACAACATCAATCTTGACACGAATTCCATTGCAATGAACTAAATTTCAAAATAATTTTTCACCCGGAGACAAATTTCACTACAAAAAATAAATTTGAACTTTTCATTGAAAAACACAAATGAGCTTCTACATCAACAATTCCAACTGAAAATATTCTCGACCTCTTCTACCCCAACTAGGGGAAAAGTGATTTAATCACCACCAAGCAAGGCTGCAATGAAACAGAATCACAACTGAATACATCAAAGAATGATCTTGCCTAGAATCAACACCGTTAACCACATTCAAACCGTCGACAAAATCAGTAGAATTGTATATATGTGGAAACTTATGACAAAAAAATTGGTCTATTTATAGCAGTTGAATATGATAACAGCTTCGATAATGGTGGCAAAACGGATTTACCCATATCTTCAAAATTCAACTAAGATGTATTCTTAAAAAAAAAAAAAAAAAAAAAAAGACCACAAATTAGACTCCAACGATACAGAAGTCAACTATAAATCCACCCGAGTTCTTAAAATATATTGATCACTCGAAAATTCTGTATTACCCTATAAGATATATAAATGTGATTTTCTATGTTATATCAGCACAACACAGGCTCTTTTGATAATTTTCAAAAATCCACATTCAACAGTGTATCTGTACCCTTTTGAATCAAGGGTTCTTAAAGATATAAAAAATTTATTCAAACCTAGAACGTGTATCACTGCATCAAGTGTTTTAACTATCCCATCAAATATATTTATTTTGACCCGACTAATACCAGCTATCTGACAAAGTATATTATTACCAATCATCTCTTTTGAAACTTCTTCATATGTTGAAAACAATTTTCGATTTGGTGATATATGAAAAATGCAAGCTGTATCCAAAATTCAAGTCTTATCAGGTTTGGAGTTTTAGTCGGGTCATAAGTAGAAGTTTTTCATCACTACTAGGATTTTTTGCAATACTTGTTTTTCCTGAAGTTTATGATTGTTGATTTGTAATTGACTTTGATTTGTTCTGTAACTTATAACAATTGTTTACCAAGTGCCATTTTTTTTTTGTAATAAATAAAAAATTTGAAGTTAAATTTTGACTTGCCCCTTGAACAATAACCATGAACAATGAAACCATCTCCAAGATCCCCATATGTTACAAGATGCTTCATTTTCTCCTTGAAATATAGTGCATTAGACTTCTTCAATAGTGAGAATATCATGACTATGTAAAATCGCATCCCTACAATCCTGAACAATATTATTAGAATGATGAAGATGTATTTGAGATCTCCTATGTAGTCCAAGTTGTTGGCATCTCGTCAAGTCTTAACAACACGTCATCCAAATCTATCTGAGCGAGTACTGCTCGCATCTTGACCGCCACAAAAAAAAAAAAAAATCTTGTATTACGATCTATCTAATAGCGAAATATCATACTTCATTATTGTTATCACGAAAAACTTCGATCTTCTCCAAAATTTCAATATAAAAAGCTATTATATCAATTGTTGTGAAAATTAAAATTCTTTGATACCAGTTTGTTGTTAAAAAATAAAAAATTAAACCACAATATGAAGTAAAGATCATGAGAACACAAAAACAACGTATTTTGCAGAGAATAGAGATTTTATTATAATATGGAGAAATAATACAAAGATTATATATTTTCAATGTTTCTAACTTCTTATAGGGAAAAACCAACTCAACTAAATTGTAGAGAAAAATCAAATATATCCCGGGAACAATCCAAGTTTTAGAAGTAGAATTGTAGATGAAGTAAAATGACAAAAAAATTCTTTATCTTAATCTATTCAAGTTCAACACATATATCAACTCACAATATAGTTTTCAAATAGAACTTTCAATAGAATTTGTAAAGTAGAATTTCAAAAATATTTCAAATAGAATTCATTTTAATGACACTTTAATCAATTATTTTAACAAAGAATTTGGGTATAAATTGTAACGCGATCAAATGACACACTGATATCCACCACGAGTCTTATCACATAGACACCGCAAATGGCGATCTTTTCAACCTTAACCACCGCCACCGCCACCGCCACCGTCCTCTTCTTCCTTCTCCTAATCTTCAACCTCCTCGCACCTCATGCCTCATCCATCTCATCAGACTCCATCATCTCGGAACTCTCCGCCCTCCAATCCCAATCCTCCACCGGCGTCATCCACCTAACCGACCCTCTCCTCCGACGCATCCTCTTGCTCTCCACCCCTCGCCCCTTCCACTTCCTCATCTTCTTCGACGCCCAACAGCTTCATTCCAAGGCTGAACTCTCCCTTCCTACCTTAAAATCCGAATTCTCCCTCGTCTCCTCCACTTTCTACACGAACAATGCAGACAAAAAATCCCTTCTCTTCTTTTTCGACATCGAATTTCAAGAATCCCAGTCATCTTTCGCCCTTTTTGGGGTCAACTCCCTCCCCCATATTCGCCTAATTCCACCGTCAGCTACTGATCTGAAGAAAGATTCAATCCAAATGGAGGCCTCGGATTTTTCGAGAGCCGAATCAATGTCCAAGTTTATCGAATCAAGGAGTAAGCTTTCTGTGGGGGCCGTTCATCGCCCACCCATTGTTTCGAAGAAACAGATCGCGTTTATAGCAGTTGCAATTTTGATTTGGACACCGTTTTTTCTTAAGAAATTGATCGCTGGGAACAGTGTTTTGCACAATAAGAACATTTGGATGGCTGGGGCGATTTTTGTGTACTTCTTTAGTGTTTCAGGAGCGATGTTTAATATAATTAGAAAAATGCCCATGTTCTTGCTCGATAGGAATGATCCGTCGAAGCTGGTTTACTTTTACCAGGGCTCTGGGATGCAGTTAGGAGCTGAGGGTTTTGCAGTCGGGTTCTTATATACAATCGTAGGGCTTTTGCTGGCTTTTGTTACTCATGTGCTGATTAGGGTTAAAAACAGGACTGCACAGAGATTGACAATCATTATTGTGCTGGTTGTATCATTCTTGGCGGTCAAGCAGGTGGTTTTCCTGGATAATTGGAAGACGGGCTATGGAATTCATGCATACTGGCCTTCCAGCTGGGAGTAATGGCAGTGCGAAAGTGGAGATTGAAGCAGATACAATCTTCACTTAGGTAAGAGGTTTATACCAGTTTGAATATGTAGAAGACTTTGTTGAAAGAATTATAGCTCATAAAGATATCCCAACTTGAACATTTTTACTTCAATGAATATTCAATTCTTGTGACATTTTAATCTGCAATACCATAAACTCTAGATTTTATGATTGCCTCGCTATATCTTATACTGGTCTTTATTATTTAACTAAATTTTAATGCTCAATATTTTTCAACAGACGAGTTGTATCACATGGCCTGTGGTGCAACGGTTCTTTAAGTAGGCAACCATCTAAGAAAAATATATTCTCTGGTAGATTTTATGTGCTCAATGAGGACAGTTAAAGTATCTAGAGGTGATACACAATTATGATCTGTATCAGTATGGCAATTGTTCTTCTGTTTCAGATAATACGGTTAGCGAGGGTGCAGAGAGCAAGTGCAAGTTCAAAAATTTAAGTAGCAGAAGCCCTCTGAATAGTACAAGTAATGGTGTGATAGGATTTTTTGTGATTCCGAAATAGATATTGGAGATCTCGACATTGGTGGTGACTTGTATTGCAAAGATTTTGAGGACAGTCATGTAGAACTGTAGAAGTGTGCCTTCTTCCTGCATTGCTTCTTTATTTAGTTGAGATTAGAATTGGTGTTAATTATGTTGCTTGGAATAATTTTTGTGCTTATCAGTTGGATTTGTAATATGTAATTTGACATAGTTTTGACTGCCATATACACTCATTTGGAAATAAGCATTTTTTGTACTGACCTCAAAAAGGAAACCTCAAAGCATTTGTTAGGTGGGGCATTGGGTTTCTCTTCCACTATAAACCTTGATGCTGCTGCTTTTGTAAAGTAGTAGAGAACTTCATATTTCTCTCTTCAATTTTGAAGAAGCAAGGTTATTATTTTAGTAACTGAGCTTCTTAATTAAATTCTCCATTTAAGCTTTTTTATCTTGTTATTGTCTTTTTTCTTTTAATTTTTTAAATATTTTTTTTCGGTTTTCCTATATTTTATATTCGTAATATATTTAAATGTGAAATATTTTCAATACCTGGAAGGCTTTTGTCCAATTCCTTGGAGCCTTTGCCTTTAAAAGCATCGATCCATGCTAGTACGGAATGTTAAACAATAAACACCCTTTCTATTACTGTGGAGAAGGTTGGGTCGAATCTCTACCATTTTGGAAACTGACGATGGTTCACTATTTTAACTACTTTCACTAAAATAAGGCAAAAGAGTGATTTCTATCCACTTGTATATCATCCCAAAATAATTTGCCTTATAACCTTCCAGTTTCTCATCCCCCTCACACCTTTCTCCTAGCATTTGCAAATTTTTGCACAAGTTGAGAACGTTTTATGGATTCTAGTAGTCGGGTATTTTTTGCTGATGTAAAAAAAAAAGGTATGGATTATCGTTCCTTGTTTTGCAATTTCAAGATTGATTTCCCTTGTGGTATTGATTCTTTCACATGCCGAGGATAAAATCCCGTTTCTTGTTTGCTATGGAAGGGTTCCCTTAGTTTCAAATGATTGCAGATCAAGATATCAGCAGACAGTAAATTTCTAACACAATCAGTGATTTTCCGAGGATTGCCATTCCAATATATGAGCACTCAAACTGGATTCCTTGGGCATTTTCAATTTTATTTTTGTTAGAAAATCTCAATCATGGTCCCACCAGAAAAATGCACTCTATACTTCATATTGCCATTTTTTTTTTAAATTTCAGAATGACCTAGAATATTTCGAGTATGGGAACTCAGATACAATTGTTTTCGAAATATTTCACCTTTGAAGGATTTTTGGTGTCACTACTGCTTTTTTTTTACAACGTTCTGATTGATATATATTAGATTAACTTCTCTGGTTGCAAGATTTTGGATGCCATGCAAATTTTAGGGGTGGGTGCGGATTGCTGCATAACTCAGGTGCTGTATTTTTTTTTCTAGTGAAGATTACCCTTGCTTGAAAAAAAAATTTAAGTATAATGTTAATTTTATCTACTGTGTACCTAACATGACAATATACACTTGTACACATCTTAAATATCAGTCGTGGAAAGTTTTTATCTCTTGCTATATCAACAGTGAGAATTTTTTATACTTAATAGTGTGTTTGAGCCACATTATTTTGGAAAAAATGTATTTTGGAATAGTAGATTGATGGAGAATGTGTGGTTGACAAAGAAGGAAAAATTATTGATGTGGTGAAAAATATTATTTTATTGAAGAATGTGTGGCTGAAAATGAGTAGAAGAATGAGAATGAAAAAATAATGTAGCCCAAACAGGGACTTAAATTTTTTATTATACCGAAGTGTGAAATTTTTATCCACACCATGGGGGCATGAGATGATGCCTGATTATTTTAAACCCTAACACCATATCATTCGACACTATTTCCCACCGTCGCAACCTCCTGCTGCTGCCAATCGGTTCTGATTTTTTTGATCTCAACGATCTCCCACTTCTTTTTCTCTACTAACATAATCTTCCCAACTTAGTTATCAGCTATCTTCGTTAATACCATGTTTGACCCTCAGTGAACTTTAATTTATTTTTCTCTTTTCTTATTAATTACACACTCTCAATAAAATAATATTACATATAAATTCAAAGTCCACAATTTTTATCCACACATTTGATTAACTTTTATCAAATTTTGCTAAAAATCTAATTTTAATTCTATTAAACAGAGGCTCAATTATTTACACGCCAAAGAAGCTAAATTTATAAATCACGATTTTTTTAAAAAAAAAAAGTCAATTATTAAGCAATTTGATGACATTGTGTCAAATCAGGACCTAACCATTGGGATGCAATAGATGACATTGTGACCAACGGATTCTAAAAGATTAGCAATCGAAGCGTACAAGACAAAGGTGTCAATGTCAGCGACCAACTTTACGTAATTATTTGAGCGTGTATTGGTTCCAAAGTAATACCGAATACCCGATCCAGCAACTAATTAAGAATTTGGATTGAATAAGTTATTCCAACTCTGATGGTGAAGAATGCGAGGGACTCAATTATTCGCTCATCACTCAATAAGTTATTGGATTAAACAGTTGTTTGACAAAAAAATGGATAAAAATTTTAGTAAATTTTGATAAAAATTGATGAAATGTGTCGTTAAAATTGAAGTTTGACCAATTCAAAAGTTGATAATGTTTAAGCAAAATTTTATCATTAAGACTTAAATCTAAATAAGTTTCTCACCAACCAAAAACTTTATTATTTATTTATAGTTCTATTTTCTAGTCACCTTGTTATTTTGACAAGGCATAGCAAGTTCAGTCCAATTTCTCTGACCAGGAATCCGTACTTTTTCTATGGTATGGTAGGTGAAGATCGTTTTGATTTGACCCTAGTGTAGATCCCGTCCCCCCTTTCCTGTATATTTTTTGCTTGTTTTTTTTTAAAAATAATTATTTCTACATTTTCTTTCTTTCCACCAAATCCGGATAAAAAACATGATTTCAGTAAGTTGGTAGTATATTTGTCAGACTTGACCCGGACATGAATCCGGACAATACAACGGGTCAATGGATTAGTGGTTCAATTGGCGACCCGATGATTTAACCGGCGGGTCATTGCATAAAAACCTATAAAAAAATATAAAATATAAATTTTTTTAGAGGCAAAATTGAAAATTTTAATTTATTTTTCACTAATTATTTATGTTTATAAAATAATGTAAAATGTTGGACCAAAGTTTTTTAAATTGATATTTTTATAAAAGCTATAAATAATTCATTAGATATCTATAAGTTATTACACACAAATATTAATAAAGTACGTTAGTTCAAGTGGTGTGGATTTCATTATTTTTTTCCAGAGGTCCAAGGTTTAATTCCATTGGACCCAAAAATTTTGTAAGAGAATTTTAAAACTCAATTGAACCGGGTAAATCGCTGGTTAACTCGGTCAAAATTTGATTTTGACCGAGTCAAGTACATTTCTATCAAATTAATCTGCCATGCCCGACTAAGGGGCCGGGCCGTCGATTTTTCAGCCCAATCGACCGAGCCGAATTTTATAACTATGTTATAAATCACTTTATATTGTTCCAACTTTGGGGCTTGGTTTTGGGCCCAAGGGGTTCCATAGTTTTGGAAGGGGAGATAATCAATATGCTAGTATGTTGAGTTAAAGCTTACACATGGACGCCGCCGTCGTCGTTCGTCCGATCGATTGGCTCAGCTTGGCTTGACACGGGTCACGGGTCATGGGATTGGGCTTATTATTTAAAATAATAATATATTTTTTCCCCGAATTTTCTGTGTGCGACACATGTTTTCTTCTAGAAGATGGCACTTGACAGTTGACGGTTAAACTGCATGATCCAAACAGTTTGTGTCTGTTGAAAACACAACTTTTCGGCTATTGTGTCTTTGTGACACGACTTTTCAATTTCTATATAAAAGCCCCCATATCCCGATTTTCATTCATTCCAAAATCAAAATTGATTTTATTCTTCTTCCAAAATTATTCATTCATCCCTACTTTATTCATATTTTGCAATTCAGTCTCGAAAGATATTTTCGTACATTTTAGTCCTCCAATTTTTAGAGAAATCAAAATGTGAGTGAGTTCGTCGGGTCTTATAATTTGGAGTGCTACTATTACAAGTCGAGGTAGTTGTATCATGGGAGATGAGTATCGAAATACCGTCAACACCAGTACGAGATATTATCGTCTTAAAGAGAAAGAGTCGAACTCTTATCTCAACCATTAACATTTTGTATCATTCATTTCTAGACGTTATTTATATTTTTTTCTCTCTTCTTTTTAACCACACTTGTTTTAATAAAATAATATCACATGTAAACTCAAATTTTTTTTTTCATTTTTTAACAATACATTTTCTATCAATACATTATTCAAAAATACATTTTTTATCTCAAAAATGAGGCTCAAACAACAAGGAATAATAAAAAGTAGGGGTTGATAGTTTCATTTGGTTCTGGTTCTAAGAAGACTAAGCCATGAACCAATGATTTTTTTTTTTAAAGATATGAAACCAAATCGGAATCGAACCATTCAGTTTTGATTTGGTTTGGTTCTAGTTTCATTACTGATTGAGAAAAAAATAACATTTAGAAAGAAGAACCAAAAGTTAAGGCTTCAATTTCAGAAATCCATGTGTTAATGGTAGCTCAATGCGACGATAAACTGCATATGGTAGTTGTTGATTTCTATTTGAGAGTCGGTGTATAAATTGAAAATGAGAGAAACTAAGAAACAAATTAGGTTATATGTGTCCAAAATGAATTATGGACTCCAGTCTCCATAATGAGTAATGAGAAAACAAAGATACATGATCTTTTTGTTATAATTTTCAATTGAATTTTGAATTTTTTGTTGTGAATTGTGATTCACTAATTTGTAAACATATAAAATAATAAAATTTAAATATTGAGTTTGATTTTTGATTTGGTTCTTAGTTTTAAAACTAAAATAGAACCAAATGGTTCTCGATTCTAAGAATCAGAATCATTCATTTTTTTTGGCAGAATCGAACCGCTCAATTGGTTTGATTCTGGTTTGATCATTTTGTCCTCCCTTAATACAAAGTGATGAGGGAAGCATCTTTATTTGTTATCTGTTGTTTAGCACTTTAATATTACAACCATGTTTGGTGTTCGAGTTGGTTATATCTTCGTTGACAGAATGTTATGTGACATTTTGTCATTGGACTATTTGAACAAAAAATAGTTTTTGTAGCCATTGATTTTTTGACAACACCTCATTTGTCAACGAATGGGGCAAAAAAAGATGTATAAATGGTACATTAATCCATAGTATTATTGCCATTGTGAATATGGCAATCATACCCCAAAAAAAAAAAAAAATTGCAGCTTAAAATTGTGTCTCAATTGGGTTGTGGTAAGTAGGGAAGTGGCACTATGGTCTAAATTAGACAGCAATAAATAGTCAAAAGAGACCATGTGAATTTCTGCTTTTAATTTGATACCCTTATCCTAACAAGTCAGGTTTCCCATTTATTGGAATCAATATGTGGAATTTAGTTTCGTCATTGAATGGACCCATTCTTTAGAAGAGTCAGATATTTCAAATTATTTGTCCAAAAAGAACGGAAGAAAAAGTGATTTTGTTTCCTAAATTCAAAAAATCAAGAATTTTCCAAGTGTCATTATTTGTGAAAATATATTCAAATTCACGAAATTCATTAGAATTTATAATATTTAAAAGCTATCAAAATCTTAGTTGAGAACACAAAATTGGCACACACCCCTACATAAAATTATTGAACAAAATTATAGTACGCCCTCGTTTCATGTGCATTATTCAGATAATAAAATGAGAAATTCAACCGTTTGAGTTGCAATGTCCGACTTTTTATTCCATACCAATTCAATTTTTTTGAAACTAACGGTCAAATATTTTATTTTTCTTTGCTATTAATGCGCCTCAAACAGACACTTATTTAAAAAATATGTATTAGTTCAAGAAATTTAAGAGATTGAAGAAAATAAATATATTGTCTAAAATTTTGATAGGTACAACCTTATATAGTATGTCAGGTGCAAAATTAAGAAGCAAACAGAGACATAGGCAATCTATTTAGAAGTATCAAAATGTTGTTATCCAAACCTGCTAGTCTAGTTGTCTTATAGATGGGTCCAAGTGGTCCATTTTTTGGTAAAAGAAGGCAAAATTTATTTTAAACGAAAATCATTTAGCTATAGTAATTCTGATTTTAATAACGGAACACGTGTGTATGACTAACTCTTCTCTAGACAAGACATTACTCAACAAAAGAAGAAAACATTCTTAGAATGTGTGAATCTTTCTATACACTCTATCACCAATTCTCTTAACTCGAGGGGGTGTTCGCTCCCATCCGTTCAATAGGGGAGTTATCCCCTTCAAAATCTCAGAGCTTTCTACAGGGCCTTTGGTGATGTCAAACATTTCTTTGCTGCAATTTCAATATAGCCCTTTGGACTAAACCGTCCTTTTTAATAGGCTATGTAACTTTTTAACTATCAATAAAGTAGTAATAATAAACAAAGAAATGAACTTTCTAGATATGATTCATAGTTTTTTTCGAGAAAAAGCGTCCTTAATATTCACGTTGACCAGGTCATAGCATGAGCAAAAAAATCGAAAAATTTCATTAGTTGTGACTGTTTGGGCCATTTTTTTAACCACATATTCTACATATTACAAAAATAATTATATATGTATTGTTTAGTATTTGGTTTGATAGTAGTGGACTCTTAAGTTGTAGCCTTGGAACTCTAACAATGATGAAATCAACACAACAGAAATTTCTCCATAAATAGTGCTTCAATTTCTCTAATTGCTACGTTAAACTCTTCTTATTTTCCGTGGTTTCCTTATTGTTAGGCTTTCATTAAATTGAATGTAAATAGATATTGTTGTAGTTCACAGTAAACTCTTTTCGAAAGAAATCGCAGCATTCTTCAATATAAAATTTGGGCCAAGATTCTTAGATGAATAGATAAATTTTAGCATCTTTTCAGGGTTGAATCACCTTGTTATTTCATAGCTCATAATACTATGAATCTGTTAGGGACATATAGTAGGTCTACTAGAAGAACATCACATGTCGCTATACCTCAAACTCATTTTTCAATATCAATTCAAGTATATTCAATCTTTCAAATATTTATGAAACATACTTAAATCCATATTGTATCATTGTATTCATAATTGTATTCTATACTCTAAATGGTTAACACAATTGTCCAACTCATGAATACAAAATAAATGTTAGTCAAAATAGTTTTCATTTCCTACTCGAATTCTTCAACTCTAAACCAACTGTTTTCCTAGACTATCCGATCAAACCAAATCAATCAAAGTTATTGATAACATGCTAAAATAAAAACACTAAAATAAAATATTGAGAAACATTCAAAAGTCATATGAGTATATATGAGGTTATATAAACCTCAATGTCTTACACAATATGGAATCAATGATCCATTATTCATTACTCAATATTCTCGTAAAAGCTAACGTGGTATGAAAAACACATGTTGCAGTGTATTTTCCCTCTCTTAGGACATATATTATTATTTTTATAAATAAATAATACCGTGCAGATTCTAGTTCAATTATTCCTCGATATTTAAGTTGAGTTCTCCTTATATTCATTCTTCCACGAAATCTTTAATTGAGAACTCGATTTGAATACTAAACAAGTTTAATGGATAGCAAAAATTATTTTGATTACTTACAATAATCTCATTTTGATATTTCATCAAGACAACCAGATCATGTACACAATACAGTACAGTTTATCTCATCTTACTACATCCCAATATTATTTGAGGCAATTGTTCGTGCAAGTGAGTCTTAATATGTTCGACATACTTTATATATGCATGTAAATCATTATCTCGTAGTCCCAGTAATAAATTACTCATAAACTAAAAATTATTCATCTATACTTATACAAAACACAATCAAGAGTTTTCTAATACAAAAAAAAAGTATTATATTCTAGGCAATTCTATAAATTCGACATTATCAACAAGTATATATTTAAACATCTTCAAAGTGTGATGATTGTATATCATTTATGTATTTAGATATATCGCAAAGACACTTTAGTAGTTAAAATCTCTCACAAAAATACCATCGAGTATTTGGTTCCATTGTGAAACTTAAGATTCTCAACACATGAGATAGTTGCATAACTATCGTGCATCTCATATTCTTAACTAGTATCATTAGATACTCAATACATTTATACCAAACAATTTCTTCAACTGCCAAGATATACACTATGATATGCTTCTTTCTACTCTATATAGCAAGAGTGTACAAGTCTAATAACTATTTGTGCTCGATCAATTCTCATCCTTAGTCAATATCTGCACTATTCAAATCACAATTTATTCCCTCGACAGCAAAGAAAATAACTGACGCATCACCATTCATGTATTACAATACCCTTTATAAGGATAACATTGATACATGCTGATTAGATTTATGACATGACAAATGTTAGGATAAGACTGCGTCATAGCATACTTTAATTCCTAATCGTACTAGATATAGTTCTTTGGATATTTCTTTGTACATTTATGGATTCCTTGGATATATATGAAGACTCATATGGCCACCTCCGATATAGGAGTATCAACAAGGTCTACAGTTAAAAATATTTTAGAATTTTGTGGTATACAGCTCTTGTAACAGAGTAAAAGATTAGAATCTAACACAAAGTATACAATTTGCTAAACATATGTGCTTCGTCTTAAAAATTGAGGACAATCATTTCAAAATGATGTCAATACATTCATTCTTATGCTTAGCCATCAACATCAAAATTAGAATTACATCTTACCATCAACTTTTACACAAGTACAATGAACTTCATCAACATGATGAAACTTGTACGAGATTTTAAATCCTATCAAAACTCAAGTATCACTATCAAGATAACTGCACCAGGCTACAAATATAATTATAGAGTTACCACAATACTATAAGAAGACCATCAGCATGAAATCTACAGTCAATTTGTGTAGATCTCTTCAATCAATTTTCAATTGAGAACAAAAATGCAATCTCTAGGTCTATTTGGTGTAACTCTAAATTTAAATACACTATCATGATTAGCATAGGCTTACAGAAGTGAATCTTATTGTCATAAAAAATGTTTATCTCACTCAATACACTCATATTTGGTATAACCTTTTTTTTTTCAAAAATAAAAATGAGCTTTATCTATCATAAACTCATTAGTTTTTTGCTTAGTTTTCAAAAACCCGAATGTTCTTAATAAACTTAATGTCCGATTAGAACTTTCACCACTTTCCAAATTTGGCTGAAATCATAATGCTCCTTTATATTTCCATTTTCCTCATTTTTTCTTCTTTCTAATCGTGTAAATAAAAGATTTTGAAATATTTGAAATTAGATTGCTCCTGTCAGAATACATATTACTCTCACTTGAATAAGAAGTTTAAAACAAGTCTTTCGTAATTAAAATAATTCACCAATACACATTAATGTCACTAATATTCTCCAAAACATTTCTCCTTTGCTAAGAAAAATATCAAATATCACATTTTTACGATTTAATATCTACCCAAAATTTTACTTATGAATAAGTACCATTTGGACTCTTATGTGTAACTCATAGAGGCACATCTCGCTCTTAACGAACTCATGTTTCCAAAGTCATTTGGAAAAATTACGTAGTTGATCGTGAAGATAACCCATATTTGGTTTTCTATATGTCTAAAACTAATGCAATTCTAAAGGCACTATTATTGAGAACATTTCATAGGTGACATGTTACAGTAAACCAACACTCTTCCCTAAAAGCAAATACGAAAATTAGACTGCATTATTTCAACTTCATCACATTAATCAATAATCGATCTTCTTCTACCCAATACACCATAAAGTTTTGGTGAACAAGGAATAGTCTATTTAGTAAATATTTCTTTTTCATTACATTGATCATTGAACTCTCGTGATAGAGATTCATGATCTCAAGTAATTCTCAAAGTCTTTCATTTCATAATCTGATTTTCTATTCCACTTTAGTAAAGTCTAAATTAATACAATATTTTTAACTTGTGAAAAATAGAAGCACAACTAAAATGCGTGAATCCATTTATAAATATAATAAAAATATGAGGTTTCATCTCTATCTCTCTTAATCATAACCCGCAAAGAAATTTGAATAGACTAACTATATAAAAGTTTGGTTCTTATATTGAATGGTTTTCACAACTCAAAACATTGCATAAATATCTAGAACAATAATAAACATCACAATTGTAAGTACGAACAGTTCTACTACGTATAAGTCCAAGTTATATACCACTTTTAGAAGAACAACAATTGAGAACAAGTTTAGTGGAGTCTTTGATATCTAATATCAAACAGGAGATAAATTTCTCCACATTGTAATTCTAAGTTGTATTATCAGTCATATAAACCTCAATTCCATCTTCACTATTACTATATGTGGGTTTTTAACCAAGTCAAAAACTTGATAATAGACTAAAGACACATCTTGATCTCATGTAAAGTGAGTTTATAACTCTTAAATGCACTATTCACATATGATAAGATCCAATATATAATGTTTCATGTAGACAACACTGAGATGAATATATTCAAGTGCAATATCTTTTATCTTAAACACTTTCGAGGTAAGTGATTCAAAACCTTATAGTTGAAGCACTAAACCTTTATAATATCAATCCTCTACAAAACCACTTTCATGTACTTAATATATGATATGTTCTTCTTGGTCCCTTTCTCAGTTTCTTCATCTATCCATATTTATTCTAGTTCATTTAATACTTAATAGTCGAAGTTTTATATGTATTAGAAAATTGCTGTATAAGCATGTCACTAAGACTTAGCAACACCAAATCACACATCTTTTAACTTAACACAATGGATAGTGTCAATAAAGAAAATTGCCTATTCAATTTGAAAGTCACATTAGCCTTCAAAGTTCCAACTATTGATAAAAGATCAGTTTGAACTTATAACTCATTTGAAAAAAATGTGACCAAATAAAAATGTCAACACTAAGTTAACCCTCTCAGCTTAGTACCATTGGAGAACAAGATCATTTATAATAGAACTTCTCAAGTCAAATGTTTAACACATTGGAATCCATCTTTTTTCGTACTTGACAAAGTTCTTGATTTCAAATCTCTATAGTATGACCCATATCAGGTGTTCTATTACTTGGTTGATACTTGCTAAAAAATCACGTTCTAGTACACCCTAAAGCTTATCGTGCCAAATGTTGTCGCATTTAGCTTATCACGTTTATAAAGATCAACGACCATATATTATTAATGCCATGATCTATCAAATTTTAGAGATAATTTTTCTTAATCAATGCCCATATATCATTTTGTATTAATGCGTATGATATAGTCCAATATTAGGCATAAGTCGAAAGTTCACAACATTCCCAATCATTATACGCGATCAGATTATTTCATTATCACAAACTTAATTTCATAACCTAAAACTTTATAAGTTCTAAATGAGAATTATATTAATTCTTTCAACTTGAGAACTCCTACTCAATTGATGGATCAAATAGTTCTAAGTTTTTCATATAAATATCCTATTTCATCTTTCTTTCTTTGATGAATTTCTATATTAAATTGATTATGGCATGCGTGGTTCGATTTCCTGGTTTGGCGTGATAGCTAAGTTGTAAACACAAACATTACTCAGACATTGCAAGAGCATCTATAATTTATTTAGTCTCTTTGTAATTTTTAGCTGCGATTTTAAATTGCACTTTATTTGAACATGATTATTGGTACTATATCCCTTGGGTTTCTGTAATAACTATTGCTATTTATGTTCACCAAGTATTTTACTACCTGCCTAGCTCAGATCTCTTTTATTCAAAGGCCTTGCTGATAATCATCTATATTATTTGAGACAAGCTTTAAAATCTTGTGTTTTCGGGGGTAGCTTATAAGACTCCATATCATTGAAGGTGAGCTTATCAACCCATGCACTCTTAATTGTGGTTTTCTTATTATCAAAGATAGGCCTGTAAGTTCTTCTTCCTTAAAGAAAAAAGATAAGAGACGGAATCTCAATGTCCTCGTTCATTGAAAAAAGGAAGATGGGGAATTTTGAAGTTCTTGTTTCTTGGCTTTGCGAGATATTTATTTCTCATCTTGTGGGATGTTTATTTCCCGCTTCGCTAGATGGATTCATTAGCATTGCGAGATGTTTATTTCTCATCTCGCGGGATGTTTATTCCCCACCTCGTCAATGCATTCCTGACTTTGTAAGATGCTTATTCATTGGCTTATGAGATGTTTATTCTTCGCCTCGTCAAATAGATTTTCTGGCTTTGTGAGATTCTTATTCCTCACCCCTCACTATCATCGAGCACAACTATAAGTCCTCATCATTTAGAGGTTAGCTTATAAGTCTTCGATAATTCGAGTAAGTCATGCTGGAGATGTTTATTCCTTGCATCGCATGATATTTATTCTTCGTCTTCTCAAATACAGATTCCTTGGCTTTACGGGATATTTATTTCTCGTCCCTTACTATTGTTGTGCACAACTATAAGTCCTCATCATTCCAAGGCCAACTTATAAGTCTCCGATAGTTTGAGACCAGCTACCAACGAGATGTATATTTCTTGCCTCGCAAGATGTTTATTCCTCGCTTCACAACACAGATGCTTTACGAGATGTCACCATGCCAGATGTTTATTCTTCGCTCTTCGAGATATCTTGCCATGCGAGATGCCTTCGCCACACAAGATGGTTGTACACATGTCTTAGTTCTCATTGTTGTCGAGCACAATTATAAGATCTCATCTTATCAAGTCTAGCTTATAAGTCTCCAATAGTTCGAGACAAGCTACCAGCTTGATGTTTATTCCCACTCTACGAGATACCTCGCCAAACTAGATGATTACACTCATGCCACAAGTTCTTACTTCTTACTGTTGTTGAGTATAGCTATAAGACCTCATCATTTCGAGGCCAGCTTATAAATCTCCAATAGTTTGAGATGAGCAACTACCTTGATTTTTACTCTACTCTTCGAGATACCTTATCATACGAGACGTTCATTTTTCGTTCTACGAAATACTTGTTCCTTGCCTTATCATCTACAGATTTTTTAGCTTTGCGGGATGTATATTAGCTCGCCTCATCACTTTTCCAAATGAGGCAATTCATTCGCCTCCAATGCGTGTACGAGCCGTCTAGACAATCCCTTGTGCTAGGGCTACATCACAACTATATCTATCTTAAGAGAGCTCATCATGCCTTTGCATCACTACATCTATTTTCAGAGAGCTCATCATGCCTTTACATTAGCTGTATCATAGTTGAATATATCCTAAGAGAGCTACATTATCCCCGCAAGATGCATTATCCACCAAGAAGGAAGCCTTTGGCATGGATGAACCATCTACCATGCAAGGATGTCATTTGTCACTTTCGCATTAGAGGTGTAACATCCAATGGGAGCCCACTTTGAAACCTATGAGGCCGACCTCGTTATCACCTGAATGGATGCACCATCACCATGCAGGAAGCCTTTGGCTACCATCCACCATGTAATAAAGTTTTTTGTTTCTTTGATAGGTATGCAGATTTTTCAAAGAGAACCCACCACGAAACCTATGAAGCCGACCTATATTCAGAGCTTTGTCTTTACATCAACTTCATCATAACTGCTTACATTTAGAGCCTCACATATGCATCAGCTTCATCACAGTTGCTTACATTCAAAGTCTCACATTTATGTCACTTCATCACAACTACTTATATTCACTATCTCACCTCTGCATCAGGTTCATCACAACTATCAAGCCACATCACTGTTAATATGTCATGACACTATTTTTATTACAGACAGTACGTATGACACATTACCTGCATTATCATTTTATTATTGATAGGGTATTATCTATTATCATACATAATATGCTTTCTGCATATTATATCTTGGAGAAATTTGATTTGCTATTATTTACGTTATCGTCATAAGTATGAGTCCTCATTTATTGGAGCTATTCATGTTTCAGAGGCCAATTGTAAGCCCACTTATGAAAATGGACTCACACATAAAGTAATGTTTTCTAACAATAGCAAAATCCTCCTCTTTTGTTCTTACACTTATTATCTCTCGCCCGATAGTTGATTTGATAGTTGGAGTGCAAAGAGTTGTCGGACCTTTCTAAACGACAGGTGGCCTTTGTTTCCTAACGGTGTGTTCAAGTGTGTAGATGATGCCTACGTGGAATCGGAATTCTGTTGACCACTTGTTTGTCGGATTTTGAGGTCAACACTAGACTTACGGTACCAAACATTTTACCTTTATACAGACTTTGCTCAAACCTTTCATTTGTGCTACCAGAGATATCAAACCTTTAAAAATATCGCAGTTGGAGTCCAGATGGATGGAATCCATCCATTTGATTGTTAGTTGACCATTAAATTTTTTTGACCTCCTATGACTAATTTAGAAGGGGTAAAATAGTACTTTTATATTATTCTAGATAAAATAATATT
>CAIGRB010079997.1:25148-43121 GCA_903798255.1 Fraxinus quadrangulata | reverse complement strand
GCTTAAGGACATGGTGAGGAGTATGATTACTCATTCTACCTTGTCGAATCACTCTGAGGTGAAGCATTAAAGACTGCAACATATATATTCAACAGAGTTCCAACCAAGGCTACTGATAAAAACTTTTATGAGCTTTGGATGAGCAAGATGCCTAGTTTAAAGTACGTACACATTTGGGGATGTCTAGTTGAGGCAAGGCCTTATAAGCCAAATGAAAAGAAACTGGACGCAAGGACTATCAGTTGCTATTTTATTGGATATTCTGAAAGGTCCAGGGGTAACAAGTTTTTGGATCCCATAACTAAGGCAATTTTCGAGACAGGAAATGCACGATATTTTGAGGATGTTGAGTTTGCGGAGGGAGAAAGGGTTACAGACTTTGCCTTTGAGGAGGAATATGTTGAAATTCCTCCAATTGCCATTGACAATGATCATGATTAAGTTTCTTTCCCTGACATTGTTCAAGAAGCAACTCTAGATCAAGATAATATCATTGTATCTCCCTCTGAAACTCAACAAGTTGTTCCAGAAGAACAAACTCTACAGTCTCAAGAACCAATGTCATTAAGAAGATCCACTAGAGAGAGGTGAAGTGCGGTTTCAAATGAACATATCATATTTCTTCAAGAACATGAAGTTGACATTGGAGTGGTGGAAGATGATCCGATCAACTTCCGTCAAGCTTTGAAAAGTTCTAACTCTCAAAAGTGGCTCGATACTATGAATGAAGAGATAAAGTCTATGAAGGACACGATGTGTGGGACCTCGTTCCATTACTTGAAGGTACGAAACCCATTGGTTGCAAATGAATATTTAAGACCAAGAGTGATTCGAAGGGTGATGTGGAGAAGTATAATGTTCGTCTTGTCATAAAGGATTTTACACAGAAAGAATGCATCGTTATAAAGAGAATTTCTCTCCGATTTCTTCGAAAGACTCTTTCAGAATTATAATAGCATTGGTGGGTCATTTCAATCTTGAGTTATATCAGATGAATGTTAAGACAACATTTCTCAATGGTGACATTGTTGAAACAATCTATAAGGTGCAACTAGACAACTTTGTGTTGGATGATGCAAAGCAAATGGTTTGTAAACTAAAGAAATCCATCTATGGACTCAAATAGGTCTCTTGTCAATGGTATTACAAGTTTCATCAAGTGATTATCTCATATGGTTTCATCAAGTGATTATATGTCGATAACATATTGCTTGCCAGTAACGATATAGGCTTATAGTACGAAACCAAGAGATTTCTAACAAGGAATTTTGAGATGAAAGATCTTGGTGACGTCTATTTTGTATTAGAAATTCAGATACACCAGGATCGTTCTCAGGGTATTCTTGGATTATCACAAAAAAGCTATATCGAAAAGGTACTTAAAAGATATGTCATACAAGATTGTAAACCAAGTGACACACCCTTGTGGTTAAACGAGACAAGTTCAGTTTAAGTCAATACCCCAAAAATGACTAGAAAATTAAAGAAATACAGAATATTCCTTATTTTTCAGCTATAGAGAGTCTGATGTATGCTTAGGTTTGTACGCGATCAGATTTAGCGTACATTGTTGGAATGTTAGGGAGATATTTAAATAACCCGGGAATAGATCATTGGAAAGCAACCAAACGGGTCATGTGGTATTTACAGAGAATAAAGGACTACATGCTCACATACAGGAGATCGAATCAGTTGGAGATCATCGGTTATTCTGATTTCGATTTCACTGGATGCCAAGATAGTATGAGATCTACTTTAGGTTATATCTACCTGCTTGTTGGAGGTGCTATTTCTTAGAAAAGTGCTAAGCAGGCACTCATAGCTACTTCCACCATGTTAGCGGAATTTGTAGCGTGTTATGAAGCATCAAACCATGGAATATGGCTGCCAAATTCTGTCACTGAGCTACGCATTATGGATAATATAGAAATACCACTCAAGTTATTTTGTAACAATAAATCAGCAATGCTATATTCTAATAACAACAGGAGCTCGACAAAGTCAAAACATATAGTGATCAAATTCCCGGCTATTAAAGAAAGAGTTTGGACAAGTGTCAATAGAGTATATTGGGATAAACTCCATGGTTGCGGATCCGTTTACTAAGGATTTACACCCAAGGTCTTTCATGAGCACGCTGCTCATATGGATGTATTATCTCTTGATAATATCTAGTTTTAGTGGGAGTTAGTATTTCTATGCTTTTCATATAGACACATGTACTGTTATTTTGGATATGATTTATGGTTAAAGTTATCTTCGTTTATAAAGTTTTTGGTCTATTAAGGTAGACCGGTTGGAAATAGGCATGTTAAGATCACATTACATGTAATTTTCATGCTACACATCCATACTTGATCCATGTCCTTCAGTTATGTCTATATACGTAACCATTTATGGGTTTAGTTACTATATAAGTAGCGAAAGCCGCTTTAATCCTTTGTTGATATGATTGATGAACCAGATTGTTTGGGGATACATTTGGTAATGATGGCAAAATTCTAAGTACTCAAAAGGTTACTTTTATGCACAAATATAAGGTAACAAATATAGTTTAAGTAGGAGATTGTAAGGATTTTAATCAAACATATGGGCTTATATGTAAAATATTGTGTATTAAATTAAAAGTTATCAATTTTGGTTAAACCCGTTTAAAGGGATCTAATAAGGTTCCAAACATATTTCTAATTTCATGATGGACTGAATTATGTTAATGGGCCGTTAGTGTGTGTGTGTATGTGTGTCCCTGAATCATACGCGAATTGTTCATTCTGTTCTGACTTCCATCATCACAGAGAAATAAAGGACCATGTGTTGATCTGGAAGACTAAAATCGCAAGACTTGTTCATTGCAATAATCATGTCTGATTTATGTTTACTTCCACTTTGATTCATGAATTCTTGATGATTCAACATGAACGATGAATATGACGGTAAAGTATTTCCCAATATCAACAAGTATAAAACTGATAACACCATGACTATACAAGTGCTATGGTTTAAAGTTTAAACTTCATTATATTTATTTGAGAAAACATTATTCTTTTTCTATATATTCCATCTTCATAAATAATATTTATTTAACATACTATAAAATCTTTTACAATAATTTTAATGTTTTAGTTGAATTATCACTACACAATTATTTTTGTAATATGTCATATTGTTTAATTTTTATTTATTTAGATCCAGGGTCGTACTTGTGTTTCACATGACTTGTGGCGAACTTTAGAATTTGGACTTCTAAATTATAGCAAGCAAGAAATTTTCTTATTTATAAGAATTTTACACCACTAAATTTGTTAATTTAAAATTAACAATAAACAACAAATAAAATGAAATATTTAAAATATTTATATTACAATCAAATAACAGTACAAAAATATTTTAAACGATCATTTAAATACACTAACTGAGTCACTTAAGTCATTTAATAGCTAACTCTAGTTGAAATTTAAGTGTAAAAAGGCATTCAAATTAGTTTAACAAAGAAAGATTAAAATATATGATTTTTTTGTCAAAGCATTGTACCAACACATAGCATAGACTATAGTTACATATAACACATGAGATAGAGTGGTAGACCATTCAGGGAAAAAATAACAATGGCAACAATTAGAAATAGTGAATGAACTAAAGAATAAAGACAAATTCATAAGTATGATAACATAAATACATACATAATAATTAATTAACCAATGGGTAGTACTATAGTCATGAATCCCCTCATAAGTCATAATTCATAAACTAAAGGCAGTTGAATCCATATATATCATCATCATGCTTTAAAGAAAATCACTCAAAGAAAGCCACAATAAAATTTTCTTTAACACACATCTCTTATTTTATGTGATTGGGCTGAAACTACACAAGTTTCGTGGAGAAGTTGGTAGATCTTAGATTGATAGATCGATCTAATATGCTAATAATATCAAGAAAAGAGCGACCAAAATGCACGCAACATGTTCAGAAAGCATGTGGAAATTTTGACACAAAAAGGGGTGTAGAATGCACTCAAATTGGCAGCAATATTGATATATATCCCTCACTTTTGTTACACAATGGAGTAAGTATTCTTAATCAACGAAGCAAAGCAAATAATCCCACGAACATACTCATTATTGAAAATACTTGTATGAACAACAAAGCAATTGATTTATATAATTTCCCTAACTCACAACCCTCAATGACTCTCTATTTCTTACATGACCATAAAACATGGGGTTTTCAAATGCCAAAAAAAAAAAAAAAAAGAACACACACAATTCAGAAACCAAAGAAGTCAATGAAATGCTTTATTTCAAAAAAAATTGATTAATCTAAAAATTGTGACATCTATAAAAGTCATCATCAGAAATTAATAAAAATACAGATATACTAATAATTAATTAATTTTCGTTGTAATCATATATATAAAATGAATATAAATAAAATAGAATGGGCAAATAAGCAAAAATAAATAAATAAATAAAATCAAGCAATTTAACTTTAAATGTATACAATATTGTTTACCTGATTCATGATATCATTGTTGAAGAAGTCTTATTATTTGGAGTAAGAGAGAATGTTGAGTATAAAAGGGTCAGATTTTGGAGAAGTTGCGAACTTAATAGGAGGCCTAGGTTTTGATTTAACATGGCAATTATTGGAGGTTTTGAACGAAATTAGTAGATTTTTTTTTTTGGAAAAATTCATTTCTCAGATTTTTACTGTATACTATTTCAAAAATAAGAAAATAACTTTCAAAATTCTAAAATTAGATATTTGACATATATATATAACCCACCCCACCCCACCCCTACCGCTTCGGCGACCGTTCCGATGACTATTCCAATTTCGGCGACTATTCCGATAACCGTTCCGGCGACTGCTCCGATTCCGACGAATATTCCGTTGACCGTTCTGCCGCCGATTTATTTCAGGGAATGCTCAGATTTCGGCATTTGTTCCAACTCCAGCGAATTCGACGACAACTCCGCCATACATTTTTTTGTACAGTTGACACGATTTTTGATCTCTTGATTGTTGCTTGTGACTAGTAATATAAAATGTGACCTGTAAATTTGAACAGTGACTCTAAAAACACATGTGACTTGTTAATATTGATTTGTGACCTATAAAAAATGATCGTGACTTGTAAACTCAAACCTGTGATAATGATCTGTGACCTTAACGACAAATTAATTAGCCACAATTAACTATCAAATTAATTGATCATACTGATCTGTGACCCGTTTATATTGATTTGTAACCTATACAAAATGGCAGTGACTTGTGAACTTAAACATGTGACCTTATCAACTCATTTATTCATTGCAAATCGATCATAATTTATCAAATTATTGGTCACAACTTATTTTATGGTCACAAATCAAGAATTTTATAGGTATTTCTCAGTCACAAATAGATAATTTTATAAGTTACGGATTATTCATCGATCACAAAATTAAAATTTTTATTGATCACAACTCGATTACATCTTAATAAATTGTTAGTCACAGTAACAATTTTTAGGTCACATATTATACATTGATGACGAATCAAAAATTTTATTGGTCACTAATCATTTATTTTATTGGTGACATTCTCAAATTAATTGATCACACATTATTTTTTGGTCACAAATCACATATTTTATAGGTAACAACTTATTAAAATAATAGGTAGCACATTATTTTTCGGTCACAAGTCACAAATTTTACAAGTCACAGTGTATTTTAATGTCACAATTAACCAATTTATTGTTCACAAAGACTGTACATCACCACTTCACCACCACCACCACCGTCTCACATACCTTAACCCTACTCCACTGCCGCTACCACAGTCGGCAACTCACCACAACCAGTATCACTAACGTCGTCAACATAGCCGCAACTCACCATAAGCGTCACCGTCGTGGCCAACAAAGCCTAACCCATACTCCACCATCCCGCAGACCGCCAAAGCTCCGATGAAGCAGATCGGAAGAAGAAACCAACCCAAAAGCCCAAAACCAACACAGTTATATCTCCACCTCCACTTGCCACACCACCACTACTAGCATCATCACTGCGACACCACCGCCAAACAAAAAAAAAAAAGAAAAAACAAAAACAAGAAATCCGCGACACCCACCATGAGACCATCATCATCACTTCTTATCGGCCACAAAAAAAAAAAAAAACCAGCGAGCACTGCCAAAGCTTCGACCACCTATGCTCTTTTTTTTTTGGTTATGAAATTGGTTCCTTCTGCTTCATTTTCGCACCCACCATCGCGCGCACCAATCGGACCAGAACAAACATCAGTCGCACCAGAACATACAAATCGTACCCACCGCCACGCGCACAATCGCACCTAAACACACACTAATTGCACCAGAACATACCCATCGCCGCGCGCACCAATCGCAACCACACCGCTGCACAACCATCGCACTAGAATAATGAAGGAAGACAGATTTGCGTTGGTAGCCACTTCAAGTTCCAGCGTCGCTGATGAGTGGAAAGAGAGAAGACAGAGACGGGATGAGAGAAATACGTTGACGGTAGAGAGAGAGAGAGAGAGAAATGAATTTAGAGTTTGATTTGGGATGAAATTAATTGGGATGAAAATTTTATAATTAATATTTAACTATATAAATATAACTATAATGTATCTAATTAAAAAATATCTGATTTTTGAAAATTAAAAATTCAAATCTGATTTTATAATATAGATCTTGAAAAGTAGGGAATTGTGTAATTTTCACAATTTTTATTCTTTTTTATTTTTATCAAAAATTTGGATTAAGTCTTCCAATTTTAACAAACAAATTTACTTCTAGGGCAGGGAGGGTTAAAGCCTAACCTAGCCCCCCTCTCCATCCGCCCCGAAATCCATTCTTAAAAAATGAGGCTCAATAGATATTGTTGGGCAAAAAGAAAAAAAGAAAGAAAAACATTGAGAAAAACTGAGCGAGTTGATGATGGATTTAATTTGTTTAGGTTTTTCAAGTGATGTATGATTATTCTATTTGTGCTATATTATGACTTTTAAACAAAATTATAACAATACCCTAAATCAATTTTCCGTCATTCCAAGTATCAATTTTGAATCATAGTTTTAAAAATGATGTTCTAAATTAACAAATATTTAAATCCTTTTTTTTTTAATCTTATCGAAGATTCTAAAAGACGAGACCTATTTACTCATTTGTTCATTCATTAAACTATTTAAATTTCAAAACATAAAAATGGAATTTGCATGGGGTTCGAGGGCAATTGCAAGATGGCATAGGGAAAGATTATTTTGCTCTATATAATGAAAATCCCGAACGTAGAGTAGAAATTCACTTATATGTATAAAAAAAAAGAAGTTATTTCGATTTGGTGCTTTCCACATAAAATAAAAGTAAGAAACTTGAAATAAGAGTGCCCATGAAGCTTACTTTTATTAAATATTCATAAGCATTACATCAAAGAACTTTCATTATGGAAATGCAACCCTTTTTACATACATCTTTTTACATGACCAAAAACTAGAAGAATGAAAGAAGAAAGGACATAAGAGGCAAAAGTACTACAAGAAACATAAACCAAAATCAGATCCTAATCTCCTAACTTCCAAGTTATTTAGTCAACCTCTTCAATCTTCGGCCCAGCGCCACCACCGGATGCACCTGAACCACCATTAGGCATGTCATCACCCATTGGAGCACCACCACCTCCCTGATACATATTTGAAATAATTGGATTACAAATTCCTTCCAATTCCTTCAACTTGTCCTCAAGCTCATCAACTTCAGCCAACTGATTCCTATCCAGCCACTCAATTGTCTCCTCCACAGCACTTTCAATCTTCTGTTTCTCAGTTATTGGATCCAACTTGCTCGCGAACTTCTCGTCCTTGACAGTGTTCCTCATATTATACGCGTAATTCTCTAAGGCATTCTTCGCCTCCACCTTCTTCTTCACTTCCTCATCCTCAGCCTTGTACCTCTCAGCATCTTGCACCATTTTCTCAATATCTTCCTTGGTCAATCGTCCCTTATCATTCGTGATCGTTATCTTGTTCTTCACACCAGCGGTTTTGTCCTCGGCCATGACATTCAGTATGCCATTGGCGTCAATGTCAAAGGTCACGTTGATCTGTGGTACCCCTCTAGGTGCAGGAGGGATGCCTGTAAGCTCAAACTTCCCAAGAAGATTGTTATCTCTAGTCCTTGCTCTTTCGCCTTCATACACTTGGATAAGCACGCCAGGCTGATCATCGGAGTAAGTTGAGAAAATCTGCTCTTTTTTCGTCGGGATCGTCGTGTTTCTTGGAATCAAAATAGTCATGACTCCACCTGCAGTCTCAAGGCCAAGACTCAAAGGTGTAACATCAAGTAAAAGCAAGTCTTGCACCTTCTCATCACCTTCACCAGTCAAAATAGCTGCCTGCACCGCTGCGCCATAAGCCACTGCCTCGTCGGGTTTTATGCTCCTGCAAAGCTCTTTCCCATTGAAAAAGTCCTGCAAAAGTTGCTGAACTTTTGGAATCCTAGTTGATCCACCAACTAGCACCACCTCATGAACCTGTGATTTATCAATCTTTGCATCCCTCAAACACTTCTCCACTGGCTCCATGCATTTCATAAATAAATCCATACACAGTTCCTCAAATCTTGCCCTTGTTATAGTTGCATAAAAATCTATCCCTTCATACAAAGAATCAACCTCAATTGTTGTCTGTGTAGTTGATGATAAAGTTCTTTTAGCCCTTTCACAAGCAGTTCTCAATCTCCTCAAAGCCCTAGCATTTCCACTTATATCTTTCTTATGCTTCCTCCTAAACTCAGATACAAAATGATTGACAAGCCTATTGTCAAAATCTTCACCCCCCAAATGGGTATCCCCAGCAGTGGCTTTCACTTCGAAAATCCCTTCTTCAATAGTTAACAAAGAAACATCAAAAGTCCCACCACCCAAATCAAAAACAAGTACATTCTGCTCACCTCTTCTAGAAGTTTTCTTATCCAAGCCATATGCTATGGCCGCAGCAGTAGGCTCGTTAATAATCCTCAACACATTCAGTCCCGCAATCGCACCGGCATCTTTCGTTGCCTGCCTCTGAGAATCATTGAAATATGCAGGCACAGTAATAACAGCATTCTTTATTGGATAACCCAAGAAAGATTCAGCAATCTCCCTCATTTTTGTCAGCACCATTGAAGAAATTTCTTCTGCTGAAAACTGCTTCTGCTCGCCTTTGTAAGTCACCACGATCATGGGTTTATCTCCTGGACCAGCTACAACTTTGAACGGCCATAACTTCATGTCACTTTGGACAGAAGGGTTTGAAAATCGCCTGCCGATGAGCCTTTTAGCATCGAAAACGGTGTTGTGTGGATTCATAGCCACCTGATTCTTAGCTGCATCTCCAGTCAACCGCTCAGTATCAGTGAAGGCAACATAAGAAGGAGTGGTTCGATTGCCTTGATCATTTGAAATTATCTCTACACGGTCATTTAGCCACACCCCAACACAACTGTAAGTAGTGCCAAGGTCTATTCCTATAGCCTTGTTCTCTTTGGTCGTCATCGAAGTAGAATTCAAGAAAGCAGGGTTCTGTTTTCACTGTTTGCTATGAAATTTCTGAATAATGAACTGACTCTCAGTGGCTTGTATATATACATGCTTTTAAGAAAAATTCAGAAGATTCTAGACCAGTTTCTTGATAAGAATCTAACAAAACTTCATGAGGTGGCTTTTTTGGGCATCGGTGGTTATTATCAGGATTTAAGCGGTGGTGACTTGTGGGGAAGAGGTGTGAGCCTGGGAGAGGAGAGAGAGTAACGTTATATCAAGTTTTTGAAGGGATTTTATTACACGTAGCTTGTATATTATTTGATAGAATATGCAAATTGTCGAATATATTTGTTGATTGTGTTCATGAATTCTTACAGAAGAATTAAAAGAGATGAGGTAGGTTTTATGTGATATTATTCTTTGGTCACTTAACTTTCAAGACGTCTCAATTGGGTAGTCTAATTTTTATTTGTCAACCGCCAGTCACTCTATTAGTTCGATCGTGAAGTTAAGGTTGTTATCTTACATTTTTATTTATCAAAATACGACAAATATTTTCAAATTTTGCTATCAACTGCTATATTCACAAAAATATAAATTACGTCAAATTGCCTCACTTTTGTTTGACAATTTTATTAAGTGGGAAAAATAATATTTTGAATAGTGAATTTTAAGAAAACGTGTGTTCACAAAGTACAAAAAAATTTGAATTTAATGTGTGGTTAAAAATGAGTACGTAGAAAAAATAGTTTTTAAATAATAGTTGTGAAACATGGACTTAACATTCATACATGTTTAAGCCCTTGTTTAATATTCATTTTTTCTCTTTTCTTTTCAACTACACTTTTTTCAATAAAATAATATTACATGTAAATACAAATTTTTTTCTTATTTTTTAACAACACGTTTCTATCAATCGACTATTTCAAAATGTATTCTACACAAAAAAATATGGCTCAAATAGGCCCTAAAGGCACGTCAAATTTAGCAATGTAAACTACATTGAAAGTAAATTGAAGTTTAAGTGATTGGATTGTAACAAATTAAAGTCGAGTAACCTAATTGAACTTTTAAAAAATTCAGTGATTTAAAATGAAATTCCCTAGAGGGACATGATTTGATTTATATGATTAATAATGGGTATTGCTATTTTCATCTATATTTTTTATATATACATCGACTTTTTAAAATAAAAATTTATTATATTTTAAATCATATGTAAATTTACTTAAATATATATAAATAAAATTAAGTAAACATATATAACTCTAAATTCATGCACTAATTTTTATTTTCATTAAATTATCCTAATTTTTTTTATATTCTTTTAAAATTTATGTTTAACCAAAACTCTAAAAGACCAGAGAAAATTACTTGAATACGTTCGAAGCATTCCAACACTTGAAACTTTAATAGACAAAAAATTTAGTAAATAATAGAAGAGACATCGTTAGAGTAAATATATATAGACATAGCATTATACGAATAGGAATTCTAAAAAAGTAAGGATTGCTTTTTTATCGTGTTTTGTCGTTTGATTTTTTTCCTAACGCATTAAGACATTTATGGTTTAGTGGTGTTCTTGTGATATCGTGCTTGAATTTTGGCTCTCTGATTTTCTTTTTTGGGTTTTACGGCTATCTTCTTAAAATGATTGTACGAGTATTTCCATTAAAATTTAATTTGATTTTTTTTTGTCTAATGTTGATTGTATGAATGTGAATTTGTTACGTTGAGTTTGATTTCTTTTCTTGTTGTATCGACTTTTTTTTTAAAGTTACTAGTTCAACATAAAATCACCTAATAGGTGAATAATGCGTAATTAAATTTNGCGCGGAAAAATTAAGCCCAAAATCCCCAGTCGAATACCGGATAAAGAGAGGCTCTCTAAACCCAGTTCAACATCAAGAATTTCTTTCATTTCATTGACATCAAGTGAATTAAATTGAGTTGAAGTGTTTGCAAGAAAGAGGGAAAGGTGTCTTACAGAGTTGAAAAACTTAACCCAAAGGAAATTGCCTGAGATGGGGTCAAGAAGCAGTTGCACAAAGCCTCACATGAGTGATAGCGGAGGTGGCGTAGTTGGTGAGGAGGGTAAGAGATAGTAGAAAAAGACAAACGTATTGGCTTAGGAAGGATGCAAGTGAATTAATGGTGGTGGAATTGATGAATGATGGGAAGTAGTATAGATGAAGTTAATTGCGTGAGAAAATGGAAGATATTAGTGATGGGTTGCGTGAAGAGGAGGAGATGCGTGAAAATTTTAGGAAAAAAAATGCATTAATGTCGATGATAGGAATAAGCAACACGTGTCCTGTGTACATTAATTTTCTTTTGGCCCTTTTATATTGTAGTGATAGTGATATGAGTTCATTGGACAAATTAGAATGGACTAAACTCGAATGATGTACCATAAGGTTTGCTATCTGGCAAACTAACTAGATAGAAGCTTATTTTGTCTCCGGCCTAGAAACATTTTGGAAATAAAGCCTTTGTCCCAGGAGAATTCCTTTATTTATTTTTTTTTATTTTTTTTGTTTCTTTGAAAGTAAATCTAAATAGGAAAACAGTAGAATTAATACAAAATAAAGATAAATGTTTATTAAATGAAGTGGAAAATGTACCAAATAGAGATTGGTGGAGGAAATGATCCTATTTTGAAACGGTAAATAATAGGGGAATCATGCTTTAGATAATGAGGTCATGATCCTTATGCCCCCGCCACCAAAACTTGACCAACCGGCTAAAACACCAGAAATTCAACCCTTAGCCGGAGGCCTTGAACCTACAACACAAGCTTGGATAAACTACAAGATTTGAGGATAAATGCAACATGCACCACACAGTTTTCCTCCAATTTCTGGCAGCTCCGACGACACCCACAGTTGTGCACAATTCATGGTCCAACTTCATCATTTACTGTCTCCTCTGCTACATCTCTTCTTTGGAATAATGCCTCTCGTACATGCAAAATGAGGCAATTTGACCTCCATTGATTCGCTATTTTGGGGACCTTATTCCACCAAATTGGACAACTACAGATCATCAATAGCATCACATGACAATAGGTTAGCCTTCAACTAATCCAATTAACGCATCAATCAATCCAATTTCGGCCCTCCACAATTTTGCCCTAGAATGCACGCAACCTGAGGCTATAAAATTGACATTTTCTAGTGAGTCCCATGGCACAAGACTATTACCGTTGGACTCAACATCATTGAAAACCTCTGGGTTGGTCACCTCTATTGCCAATTCGACTGCAATAGTTACATTGGGAACTGTGCATAATGGCAAGGATATCGAAGGCTTCAATTCAACAAATTTTAGGCATTTTCAAGGGACGACAATAGAGCCATTGATCTTGGAACACTCAAAAACCCCACGTGACAAACGCGCTCCCTATCAGTTTCATCATCCCTTGCTGGCTAAGGACCAGGGTGTCCCACTACTTTGCCATGTCATGTGCGTGGAGCTCATGCCGCAGATGACACGCGGCCACTACTAGCGCGTAGTGATGAGTATAATTAACTCATTAAACAAGTACCTTTAGCTCAAGCCGCAGATGACACGCGGCCACTTCTAGCGCGTAGTGATGAGTTTAATTAACTCTTTAAACAAGTACCTTTTAATTATAGTTTCTGATTTGTTCTTGAGCACTTTTGAGCATTTTGATGTGTATGTTCGTGTTGTTTTGTAGTTAATCAACTTGAATGAAAATGAAGTGGAAAGGAGGCCAAAAGATGAGCAAATAAATAAGGAAGAAAATCAACCATAAGAAGCAGGAGTATGGGCACCTAGGCGCCAAGCGCCCAAAATTTGAGAAAAAGTAGCAGAACTGCTGGCACTGTAGCGCCAGCCTTGGGCGCTGTGGCGCCAGTAGCAAACCAGAATCAACATAATTGCTGGCCCTGTGGTGCCAGCAATTGAGAACTTGCGGCGGCGGCGCCGCCTTCCGGGTGTGAAAAAAAAAGGAAAGTTTAAAAAGATTTTCGGCCCAATCCACTTCCAATCCGACGTGCAACTTTGGGGAAATATAAATACACATTTTAAAGACCTAATTGAAAAAAGGGGGGACGACTGTAAGAGGAAGGAAAATTGAAGGCAAATTTCTTGAAGAAATCTATTGAAGCAGGGACAATTGACACAAATTGGGGAAGAAATCAAGCGGCGATAAATAGTTTTTCTTAACTCTTGTCTTCTTATTCATGTTTTTCATATTAAATTCCATGTTGTCAATTGTATTCACTATGAGCTGATACTTTAGATCTAGGGTTTGATGTATTCGACTTGAGACATGTTTTAATTCCTAATTATCTAGCTCGTTTGGATTTTTCTATCAATTTATTTATGTTGTTTGTGTTTAATGCTTTCAATTACCTGGCCACTAGTTGGATGAATTGATGCGTGATTTTTGGCACTTGAGAGAGGGAAATTTAGGCATGATCATGAAACAACATAATCTAGATTTCGAGTGAAAGTACAGATCTTTGAGACTTGTTTGAATTAAGAACCACGAGCATTATAATGCCTACATATTTAATTCGGAATAGAAATATTGGAATTAAATCGTAGAAATAGGTTCTAGCCGGCACTCGAGAAAGGGGATAGAATTATATTAGGGTTCTTGCCTATAAATTGAGAGAAATCTAATTGAGTTAGCATTTTTAGGTTGAATAACATTGTCGATAGAGCAATGAAATCACTCCCTAGAATTTTATAATTTGATAACTTCGTTAAATTTTGCATTTGTTTAATTGCCAATTTTAGTTTATAAACATTAGATTAAAATGACAACATCATTCTAAATTGCTTGTCTAAATAAAGTGGAAATACATAATCATAGTACTCAGTAGAAATCATACATCAATCCCTGTGGGTTCGAAAATCTTCACTTCATCATTATATTACAAAATTTGACACCGTAAACTTGCAGCATTTTCACATTGTATAAAACGCGTGACACGTAGGCAGTGCACACATCCCGTGCTGCCTTACGTGGCCCTCCAGCTACTCCGAAAACATCTAGACTTGCTCTCTTGCCTATATACATTTAGTAAGTTCAAGGTAAGAAATCATATGTTGCTGTCCTTACAAACAAACCTTTTATCTTTTAGGCCGAATGGAGCCAGAAAAAGTCTTTCACACCCATCCTACAGAACTCCACTTACCACAAGCTCGTGTCTAAGGAACCATTTATACATATGTGAGAGCCTACAGTTGCCGTTATTGATGAAGATGAGGATATTGTTTTTAAGCTGTACAAGTTCACACTTGTTGGTAAATTCTCGTATCGCAAGCCTTCCATGATTAAGGTACATGATAGCTTTTAAAATTTTAGTTTTTACAGAGATTATATGATAGAATTGATAGATGCTATTCATATTTTGATTCATTTGGCACACGAGGATGACTACTCATTGTTATTTCCAAACCATCCTGGTACATTTATAGGTGTCACATGTGAGTTATAAAATGGATACCAAGTTTTAGCTCTAAGCATGAGACCTATATTTTTCCCTTCTGGGTTTCATTTCCATTATTACCATTCACTTTTGGGCCAAGAGCAGATTCTTTGCCTTAGCTAAGGTAATTAGAGTTCCACTACGCATCGATGAGGTAACATCAAATCTACACCAACCTAGTGAGACACGGGTATGCATTGAGGTTGATTTAGAGCATAAGCTCCTTGGTAGAGCTGGATTGAAAGGGAGAAGCATGGTAGCTACTAGCAGACTATCTTGTACTGTTGGGATATTATTCAGGATGATGTGTATAGGGCTATCTTAGATTTTTTGATGGCATTCATCTACCTCGAAGGTCTCCAGCTACTTCTATTGTCTTGCTTCCAAAGAGAGATGGTGCTTACAGAGGGACATATTTTAGACCGATCAGCTTATGCACAATGTTCAACAAGCTTATTACTAAGTTGTTGAACACTTGTTTGAGTTTAGCTCTGCTTCGCGTTATATCTCCTTAGCAGAGTGGTTTCATCCTTGATTGAATGATTGGTGATAATGTTCTATTGATTCAGGAGCTTCTCCATACATTGGATGATAAAGTGGGAAGGGAGAATAATATGTTGAAACTTGACATGGCCAAAGCATATCACATGGATTGGGAATTCATCTACTCTATATTGAAGGCATTTGGATTTGATCATATTTAGGTTGATAAGATTAGACGATACATTTGGAGTGTCATTTCTTAGTGTTCCTGAATGGCAATCCCTTTGGTTTCTTCCGTCCTCACGGAGATTTCGACAAGTTGATCCCATCTCTTAATCCATATTCATCATTGTTGCAGATTACTTCTCTCACTTACTCACTAGTTTCAGAAATACCCTAATATGGGTTATCGACATGAGTTACCACTCCTGTCTTGCACTTTTCATTTGGTGATGATATGATTATATTTGGAAATAGCCAGAAATAGTCTATTAGGAGAGTCCTTGACTGTTTCGAACATTATGAAGTTGTTTCTGGTTAGTTGGTGAATAGGGACAAGAGCGGTCATATACTACCTAGACGGGCATCAACTAGTCAGATCAGGAGATAAGAAGACTTGACTGGATTTAGACATTAGCAACAACTTTTCCCCTATCTGGGGGTCCCCTTATGTAAAGGGGGTCAATAGGCCCTTCTTATATGATGACCTTATCTAGAAGGTCCACAACAGGATTTTAGGTTAGGCTTCACAATTATTATCGCTTGTAGATCAGATTATTGTACTGAGGTATGCAATTTTCTCTATATCCTTGTATCTTCTTTAGACTATCCAGCCTCCTAAGGCTATATTGAAAAAGTTAAAGAGTATTTTTGTAATGCCCTGACCTATATGGATCGAAATATCACTAGATTAACTGTACTTTAGCCGTAAACTCAATAATTAACTATACTTTTAGCGGAAAGCATAAATATTTAATTTAATAATTTGTTTCAAGAATTATATAATTCTAATTAATATCATTTCATATTAAGAATCATCTAATAATTTTTTAAAAATAAAGTCACATTATTGACATGAAATTCTAGGCAGAAAAAGAAAAATAAATGTTGCTGTTTTTGCTTTCTATCTCATATGGCAATTGTCAAAAATAAATTTGTTTGCATAGCTATCGACCCCGAAACTTCATGAAATTTTATAGTAAAGTAGGAAACTCTTTATAATATGTCATATCCAAAAATCAGCTTCCGTCGGCAACATATGAGGTATTAAAATATTTTTCAAAACCCCGCAGCGACTAGGTTTGGAAGGTACCCCAGCGCAGCTTACTTAAAATGACATTTAAATCGACATGATTTCAACTTTATTCATTAGCTAATCCATGAGGCTATCAAAACCCCACTAGTTTTGTCCAAAACTTCCAAGTATCAAGTGAGTTACGAATTTTTAAAGTCAAGACAGTAGCTGAAAATTTAAACAAACAACAACATTAAATTGCTAACTTTTGTTTTTGTAAACGGTGACTTGTAAGTTAATTTGTATAACACATATCTATTTTTAAACATAACTTATTCATAATAATATTCTTAGAATAGTTCCACATACGAAGTTCATAGAAATATGTTTAAATAAAAAAAAAAGGTAAACGTATGTCATAATCGAATTAAAACGTTAAGTCACCAGCTTCTCCATAGCATGTTGTATCATCCTCTACCATCATCCACACCCCAGACACATCAAATCAACCGGTAGGAAGGGAATTAACCCATGAATTTGAAACACAATAGATATCATCGGTGCATTTCGTTATCAAATTAGAAAATTCGAACTGTGAATTCATACTGTCGCACGTAAAAGGATTTCTGGTGAAATTCGATTTCTATAGAATTATCATAACACGTAGAGCCGGAGAATGATAATTCAAACTATAGTATTACCAAATTACCGTACCCGGAGGTACCAATATATTTAAACTTTTAACGAAAAATCATAATTTGAAAATGAAATAACCAGTTGCACCTCTACCTATCTTTGTTTGAAACTTTTGATTGGACAAAGTTGGACGATGAATGTTGTATCCTTACGGCACCCAAAGCTTGAAAAATTTTTCTGTTTTTCTCTTTTTTCTATCTTTTGAAAATTTATTTTATTTTCTTGTATCCCCATGTGTCTTTATAATTCCACATATTTATTAGAAAGGTTTAATTAGTAAAAGGGAAAAGATACTCATGTGCAGGACCATTGATACTCATTCCCATTTTGAAAAATTAAAGGTGGTCTTTCATTCTTTCAACTCATGCATTTATTGGAAGTTAACGCCCATAAATGTGTGTGTACAAATCTTAAATGTGTATGAATATAATTTGATGTTTAATGCAACATTTTAGCCTACCAATTATGAGAATTAAATGCCTTGGCTATTCAACAAATTATGAAAACGCGTGAGAGTGTTTTGGGATTAAATTGTAGGTTTCATCCCAATTGATGAGAGGAA
>CAIGRB010079997.1:0-19895 GCA_903798255.1 Fraxinus quadrangulata | reverse complement strand
AATGGTAAAGCCCCTTTGTGTAAAGATAAAGACATTGAGCCTGTGCAAGCAAAATCAAACATTGGAAGATATTCTGAGGCAGAAATGTTAGCCCAGCTAGAAGGACTTGCTCTAGATCCTCGTAAGCAAGAATTTTCGCGGGATAAAATTCGGCCCATGTTTGATCAGATTCTTAGGCTGCAAAAAGTTATGGTACTTAATGACTATAATTCCTTGGGTAAGTCCTCCGCATTAGAATTATCCTATTTTTCACTTGCTACATAAGCTGTAATTGATATGTATTTAGCTTGGTTTTTCTGTTCTGTTTTAATATAAATGCTAGTCTACGATCCAATGCCCATGTTTGCTACATAAGAAACGCATGTTTTTTTTATGAGATCCTTTGTTTTCAGACTTGGAATATTGTTTTAGAAGCAAAACTGGTTTTTATCTAGTACAAGTGTGACTTGGTTTTAATTAAATATTAATAAATGAGCTCATTTTTACAATCGCTGATTGTCAACAGTTAATGGTCAACGTCCGCCCGGGCTGAACTTTTGTGTTGGGTTCGCCCCTGAACGTATCCATATTCAAGCAACTTGACTCTTTGAACTTTCACGAAACATGGGACAAATTCAATAAGATAATAAGGAAGTGCTCGAACCATGACATTAACAAGGGAACACGGGAAAATACATTTTATGATGGGTTACTTTTTGCTTGTTGATCTACTGTTGATGCATTATCGAGTGGCTCCATCATAACGAAGACAATTTGGAAGGTATATGATTTATATGAAAGAATGGCAGAAATCACTACTGTGTAATGCCCCAAATTCTAAACACCCTACGCATTACTAAAATACTTTCTAACTGCTAAATTGTAAAATTTTAATTTGAGAACTGTTGACCTCGTTATCCGTACGATTGACGTGAACAACAGATACCGGGCCCACTTGCATTCTCTCAATCTAATTCCAACACACATGGTATGATTGCCTATCGACAATAAATACAATTCGAACGTGGGAGTAGCTTTGTAACATGAGACAGGGATGTTCGAGCTCCGGCAAGAGATATGAGATAATTTATATGATAATGAACGATCAATCGATAATCAAACTCACAAATACGATTATACTTCTATCACTAAGAAAACACTAATTTAATCATAAAGAGAGTAAATATATGGTGTTTTGTCAAAAAATTTTCATTACTCCCTCATGTGTGCCATTGATGGATATTTATAGTGTTACATGTGCAATAAAAATCCTACGATGAGAGGACACATGGCTTCATTTCCTTTACCGAAGCATCACATCTTAGGTATCAACTTTGACTCCACTCGCATGTGGCGTATTAAATGCCCCAAAAAGGAGGCAGCTACCCCATACCCTATACTAACAAGATTGACCTTTTTACTCATTACAACAATCCAATCAATCATTATAAAATGATTTCATAAATTTAAGATCTTCAAACAAAGATTGTCACCAGCCATACTTGAGTATAGGATTTTTCTTAGTTGGGCCTCGCGACTTCGGTAAAGCGACTTCGTTTGGGTCTCAGACTTGTCTTTTTATATATATGAGCTTCGATGGGGCAGATTGTCTTAGAATCTAGAAGACTTAGCTCTACGTCGGATGCCACATGGCTTCGGCAGATGGTGCTTCGGTGGGTCGGTTGGGCCACGTGGGAACCTAAGTGACGAGACATAACAATAGTCCCCCAAGTTCATGTATGATTATTTATGTCATGCGTGGATTTGTATTTGAAGTCGAATTTCTTTAAAGTACATCTCGTGATTTTGTCCTAGCGCAATGCGAAAATGTCGAATTTTATTTATTTTTGAGCCAAAGGGCTGAACAGTTGAGGCTATCGTTGATAGCTGAACTTTCATCTTTTTGGAGCTGAAGCAGTGATGTGTTGAACTGCTAAGGCTCTTGTTTATAGCTGAACTTTCATCTTTTTGGAGCCGAAACAGTGATGTGCTGAATTGCTGAGGCTCTTGTTTTGTTAGCTAAATTTTCATCTTTTTGGAGCCGAATCAGTGGTGTGCTGAATTGCCGAGGCTCTTGTTTTGTTAGCTGAACTTTCATCTTTTAGGAGCCGAAGCAGTGAAGTGTTGAACTGCTGAGGCTCTTGTTTTGTTATCCATAAAGCATGCTTTTGAGAATTATGCCAATGATTTGATATTTTTACATATTACAACGGAGAGAAAATTGAGGCATTTCGACTTTCAATACATGTACAACCATTTCATATTAAATGCGTAATGATGGCCAGGTTGCCACAAGTTTAGATCAATGCGTCGATGCTTGTGTGTAAGAAACATGCATCAATCTGAAGCGTAATCAACAAAAACTGTTTGAATTCAATGCTTCTAATGAATTTTAAAAATGAACGCTTCATATGAAGTAGATCTAAATCCAACGGCTGAGCTTCGTTCTCTTCTTCCTATAAAAGCCAAAATCATAGTCTTGGTGTCACTTTCTTCTCGTTTGCAAGCCATAAAATCTTTCTAGCAATCAAAAACTTCTCCGGTCAGTTCTGGTTCTTCGACGATGTCGCATTCCTAGAGTCTTCTTTCACTTAGGTAATTTCATTGAAACCTTTATCTTCCCACTCTTTCCATCTGTATTTTCTTCTTTTTTGATTTTAATAGCACCTAGGTCGAGTACTAGTGGCGGCAGGGATGACATTGCAAGGGTTGGGGAGTAGGCTATACCCGAGGGTCGAACGAAGGTTAATGGGTGATTAATGAGGGTCCCATAGATTACGAGGCAAGGTGGGGGTTGCCAAAATCCCCTCCGTAATAACCTCCATAAAGTTAGCTGAAATTAGGGAAAATTTTAGAATCCCAGATTCTATAGGACTCCTAGTACCCGAGGCCCACGAATGTGCCTGCTATCCGAGGTCGAGATGTGTGGCCATAAGTGGGTTCCTCCTTTGTGAAGGGATGCGTCTACCTTTGCACCCATTTTCTAGGGCAGTATTGAGGTCTTACATGTTAGCTCCCAACCAGTTGTTGCCAAATCGGTAGAGTCAGTTGGTCAGGGCATACTTCCTCTGGAAAAAAATCTCGCTTGGCGAGGATATGCCACTCCATGTTTTTCAAACACTTTTCCAACCACGAGTACTTGGGAAGGGAGAGTCTAAAGGGAGTCTACATAACCCCTTGGGGAGCTCATGCTCCCATCGTGGTGGCTTTGCCATCTCCATTAAGGGTTGGAAGGAATCATGGTTCTGTGTTAAGGGTAAGTGGTAGATGGTTGATGGGGACAAGGTCCCGGCTTGCATTGTGCTGACCAAGTATTTTGTAGCCTGTGAGTGTTACTTTCTCTAACTTGATTTTTTATTTGTAACATGTCTGATATCCTTTATTGTGTACTTGCAGGTAACAAAAATGTACTTTTATTGAATTACTTCAAGATATTTACAAGGGCTAGAGGGTCCTCCAGTCGTAGGGCCTATTTACTGGTAGTATATTCTTAGATGCTCTATGTTCCATGGATGAAGTCATAATTTGCTATTTAGATCTTCTATCCAATAAGTACCAGGTCGTAACTCTCTTTTTATGCAATACGGTCCCTCCCAATTTGTAACCAACATACCTAGCCTGGTTTTCTTTTATGCGATACGATCTTGTTTATAAGGAAGCTCCTTTTCTTAACTCTTTCATTGTAGAAATGGGTCATCTTCTTTTGATATGTGGCTAGCTTTGCTTGTGATTCATCCCTCTTTTCGTTGAGGAATTCGAGTTCACATCTTCTCAACTCATCATTGGATATCTCATTGAATTGCAATCGATGGGGGGAGAAAGTAGCCTAACTTCTACCGGGCTTATTCCTTCAACACTATAAGCCATTGAGAATGGGGTTTGTCCAGTTGGGGTCCAGCTTGTAATTCAGATCGCCCATAGTACCTGAGGTAATTCATCGACCCACGTTCCTTTAGAGGCATCAAGTTTTATCTTCAAAGTATACTTAATGGTTTTGTTTACAGCCTCTACTTGTCCATTTGCCTAAGGGTGGTGAGGTGTCGAAAAATGCTTCTTGATCCCAAGTTCATCACACAAGCCACTGACCTCTTTGTTATCAAAATGATGGCCATTATCTGAGACAATCAAATGGGGAATTCTAAATCGGCATATTATATTTTTCCATAGGAATTTAGAAGTGCTGACTTCCATAATCTTAGCTAGAGATTCGACATCGACCAATTTTGTAAAGTAATCAATGGTAACTATAGCAAAGTTTGCGCTACCCTTACCTTTAGGTAAAGGGCCTATAAGGTCAATTTCCCATTTGGCAAATGATCGTAGGTTGGACACCACTGTTAGCTCCTGAGAGGGCTATCTTTGGATGGAGAGAAACGTTGACATTTATTCCACTTTCGCACAAATTGGATCGAGTCTTTTTTCAAAGTGGGTCAATAATACCCTTGTCGTAATACTTTTGTGCCAATGCGAGTCTTCCAGCATGGTCGCCGTAAATGACCTTATGGATTTCGCGGAGGATGTAAGTGGCTTCTTCTTTCCCTACATATCGAAGGAAGGGTAAGGAAAAAACTCTCTTGTATAGCATGTCATCCTGAAATACAAAGTGGGCAGCCCTTCTCCTAAGTTTGTAAGTTAAGATTTCTTTTCTAGCTTTCTGAACTTGTTGTTGGATTAAAAGTAAATACCTCTTAGGTATACCTTTGTTCCGATGGTCAAAGGCTAATGTGTGAAAACTATAATAGGCGCTAAAAAGTGCTTCTATGATTGCCGAAGGATTCTGAAATTTTGGGACTTCCAATGGTAAAACCATTTATGCTGCTTTCCTATTATTTGGCCTCTTAGTATACGAATTTCTGCATGTAAAATGTAGGAAGAGATTGATGGTATAGGGCGTTGGAATTGGGAACCAATGGTAGGAAAAATGCAGAAGAAATTATTCATGCACTTTCCTTGGGAGAGAGAATTAGAGCATCTTATCTACTATCCAAGCTTGTTCACGGAGATTTTATTTATGTATACTTTGATATTGTTCTAGAAAACCTAGTGCATTGGTAGGCATCCCTATGATTTGGGTTTCTTAACTTTGCGTCTTTTGTTTGTTCATTTAAATCTATAAATTTGCACCATCTTTGCTTGTGTGATAGGATATTTAAAAATATGATCAATAAATTCCCCTCACCTATCTTGGGTTTCCCTTTGAAGTTCCCTATTAAGCTATCTAAGAGAAGAAATAGCTATTTGGGAGGAAGCATGCACTTTTCATTCCAAACATGCCTAGATTTCTATTCAGGCTTTGTCGTAAATCCTTTTTTTTAGCTAATGACATGTGGCAGCCATTGATTGATTGATACCTAACTGTACACGCCCTTCATTTATTGGTTATAAAGTCATGTTTTACATCTCTGCTTGTTGGAATGTGGAAGTAGAATTACTCAAAAATTATTAAATTTTTAATTCTAGAAATAAGATCATCCAGATGTTAACGTGTATGTTATATCAAGACTAATAGATTCTAATTTTTACCTAAATTCGATGATTAATTCTTGTATTCAATCTAAATCATGAACTTCTAGCATTCTGGATCACTAGCTTTTAGCTATTAATTCCAAGAACTTGATTCCTCCAAACTTCCAAGTCTTTTATTGCATTCTTCAAAGTCAATACTACACTGATGGGTGGGCACCCCTATTTTTAAATAAATCTAGAAACTAATTCTTGGCCTAAATAATTGAATAAAGTAAGAAAAATATTTTTTCTCTCTCCAAATTCGGACTCTGTTTACAGATATAAAATAGTTCCAATATATATACAATAAGAATTCCACATTCAAATAGTAGTCTTAATAAAAATTCAAATAAAAAATTTAATTAAAGTTCTAATCTAATTAGTTTACATTTAATTTTATGTGTAATTCTAGAACATCAATTACAATCAAGATTATAACTTTATAGCAATAAGAATTAAGTATAAAACTTTATTGTAATTACAATTAAGCTCAATAGTTTTATATTAAGTTTTATTACTTTATAGAGTTACCACATGGATCTGATCAGACATATATTAACCAATTTCTAATAATTAGATCTTGTCTAGCAGACCCAAGACCATCCAATCTAATTGTAGCCTTTGCTTTTTTCACTAAAGACAAAAGACTCAACTTTCGAAATATGTAAGATCATAGAAGTCCATAAATATGTAATACTTTTTTGTATGACCTATAGTATATGTATTTTATCCCAGTCTGAAATTTGATAATTAGGTACGATCATAAATGACCATTTTGCCCCTCTAATTATTATCACTAACATAAGTACAATTTTTTTCAATGATCCTATAAACTAATCAAAGATGTCAAAATTTACTCATCACTAAACAATGACTTAGATTTTAATCGTTCAACACAAAAAAAAAAAAAAAGAAAAAAAAAACTTTACTAGTCACTCTACCAATTTTTTAGGGTTATGGTTCTTGATATGAATTCACGTTTTTTACTTTACTCATTCTTAAGTTCTCAACATACCTAGATATTTGACCAATTAAATTGATTGAACCCATTAAAGTCACTAAAAGATATACATAATCGTGTCGAAGGATTTAGATGAAATACATGATAATCAAGTCGAATATAATTCTCCGCCCGATCATGCTATAGAATTAAACTTGACATGTGGTCCATTGAGTATACTCCAAATTTACTAGTGTCACTTTTAACTATTTTTCCGATAAGGACAAATGCAAATCCGAATAGTGAATCGATCAATCCTACAACCTTTCAGTAGAATGTGTCAACCCTTATACACTCGTTGTAAAAAAATTATTCATGATCAAAATATAAATTGTATCACATTGTTCTCAAAGCAAACAACCAACTTATATCATAACAAGCGATCATAGGCCTTTATTTCGCATGCTCAGTAATTATAAGTACAATAAATAAATAAAACCACAATTTAATTATCATAATAATTATTTTATTATAGAAAAATATACTATATGGGCACATAGTCCAACTGTTCATGTGTGCTTTATTAACTATTTACTGATGTGGAATAAATTGATGGTATCACTTCACCACTTTTAGTTGCGGGTTTTCGCACTTTTAAATATTTTCTTCAGCTTCTTAAGGTTCAAATATTCGGTGCATTAGTCGCCAATATTTCTGTTATGATTTTTTTTGTAATTTAGCTGTCATGTATTTTGAATGATAGAAATGAATTATCCTTACACTAAGTAATCTAGTAGTTGATGTATTTTAATACTGGGACCAAAAACCTTTTCCATTTTTGGAGATAGTTCATTTGTTGGAATATACTAATTTTTGTTTGTCCTCTTGGTCCACTTTGTGAGGTCTCTATTTCTAATTGGCTATTCCTTAGACAAAATTAAAGTAATAAAATTGTAATTAAAGTCAAAATAGTCAAGGGTTGATAGTATATTCCTTGGAGGAGTCAAAGATGTCCAAGAAGATCACACATGATCAACGGAATGCAATTAGAAGTTAAAAGAGCGTCAAAGTGTTTCATAAGTTTTCAATCATAGGTTGCAACCCATTTTTCACATTAACACATTCGAATTTGTAAAATAAAAATCCTAGATGGTGAAAGTCCAGTAGCCGAAAGCTTCACTAGCTTACGATCTGACCCGAGTAGCATAGGACACATGGAATCCCGTGTGAATCAGGAAGGACCACCTTTCAAGGTTAAATACTACTGGATATTTTTAGAAGAATTGTAGGCCTTTCAGTTATCTTTTCAAAACACTTTGAATCATCTCAATCAGATATCGGGAGCGAAAGTTATGATGAAAATATGACCATTGCTCAGCGTCGCTCACCTAGAGCTCGTCTGGAGCTCGAGCGGCGTGGTTATCCGAGGAATAGTGAAATTCAATTTTTAAGCTAATTTTGAGCTCTTTTTCATTTCAAACACTATCCATTATAAATATACACCTTATGAGACATTCAATAGTGTAGTTGAATAATATTTTGATTATAGAGATTATTCTTTGAAGATTCAAATGTCCTTTCATTGACTCCTTGATTCAACTACACTATTATTTGTTCATTATTCAACTCATTTATTGATTTAGTTGTAGAACCTTGTTGCAAGTCAAGAGTTTGTTCTTTGAAAGCCAAAAATATACTCAAATATCTCTTGCATCAGCCTACAAGATCAAAACATAGAAATATCCTTGATTAAACACTAAAACATAAAACCCTACCTACTCCAATTTCGATTTCTGAAGTTTGAGAAGAGGAACTTGGAGTTCCCAATGCTCCGGTAGAAAATGATTTTGTTCTTGGTGATCTAGTGGAGAGAAAAGTGGCCCAAAGTTCTTGGAAGTACGAGAGTGCACAACCAATGAAATTCCTGGATGATTTACATGTTAGGTGGCCAAAGTCAGCTAAGATTTAACAGTGTCTCAACTAATTGTAAGTTAACTTTTCTAGTGGGTCATTTACTGGCAAGTTTGCCCGGAGGTTTTTTTATCCCTATTAGAGATTTTCCTTCATGTTCAATTTGGTGTTCTTTATTCTTTATCTATTGCTTTTGATCGTTATAAATTGATGACACTTAGGGTTAATTAAATTGGATTAATTAACTTAATCATCTAGAAATCAATTAATGAGTTACTTGTTGCTTTTAATTGTTTAATTCTACTTTTGGATCTAAACTATTCGGCTAATTTAAACTTTCACACTTATCAGACACTCAGTTTGGTGAATTTTTTGGTGAAAATTCTTAAGCGTTCTCATAGTTTTCCAAGAGTCCCTTTGCACTTTTAGTTACTATTTAAGAGAGCCAGAGACCCTCCATTTACTAAGGCCCTGTTCTCTATATCGTTTTCAAACCGTTTTCTGTTTTCAATTTTCTAAAACAGTGAATACACATTTTCTTACCTATTTTAGAAAACGTGTTTTAGAAAATGGGAAAAAAATGAACTGAAAACAGAAAATGGGCAAAACCACATTTTGGAAAAGCTACGCACAAAACCTTGTTTATTTCCAAAACACGGGAAACAAATTTTCCTCTCACAAATCACTTCCTCTCTCTCTCTCTCTCTCTCCCGGACATTCATATCTCACAAACTCATAACCCTGAAATTCCTATTGAGCTCCTGTTGCTAAATCTAAGCCGCGCGATCTTTAGATCAAGGTTTTACGATCGTCTTCCCAAATCGACGGATTCTCTACGGGTTGTTTCAATCAAGGTTTGAATGTGATAATCTTTGTTTTTGTTGGGTTATAAAGAGGGGAAGTTTGAATTGAGACATCTTGAAAAAATTACATAATAGAGTGCCCGTGATTTCACAAAGAGCTACATATCTGCTTATTAGTTTACCATGTTTATTTCTATTTTTTGTATATGAGCAACGTATATGCCTCCACACCTTCAGATCTATGTGAATTGAACGTTGTGAAATGATAAAGTGGCCTTATTATTATGTTCTGAATTTCTAGTTTAACATTGCTTATTGGGAATAATTTGTTTATCTGAATTTTATTTCTTTTAATTTAGGTAAATGCCTGGTTGGTCCAAATTTATGCCTTGATTATCTCAACCCCCTTTGGCCTGCTGCAATTCCTGATGGAAAAATTCTCTTCTGCTGAATAATATTTATAATTGTTAGATTTAATCCTTTCTTTAGAAATTGCAATAGACATGACTATGTATTGTTGCTTCTAGGCTGCATTAGTTCTTTAATTATGCTATCAAAATATATATGGGAAATTCTTACATTTTTTGAGTAAAGTGTCATTTAATGAATGATCGCCATCCCAATTTTGCTTTCAACAAATTCGTTATGTGAGTCTATGCTTTCTATTTGTCAGTCGGATACCAATTGCTTGGCAAAACTTTGGTAAATTAATAAGAGATAGATTAAGGCGAATGAAATATCTCTACCCCTTTTTGCATGTATGTTTAACTGTTTTCTCATTGTCCTACAACCAAGTAAGACTCCACAATATATATGTATTATCAGTCTACAATTCAATTTGTTAGAAGATATGTTCTTGATGGATATTAATCAGGCCAACATGGAAAATGTAGTAAGGAGACGAGATCACAGGTGTTCCTTTTCCTGTGTAACTTTATTTCATGGTCATTGTTTCACTGGTTTAGATAAGATGCATATGTGGTTCAAGCAATGGCATAATACTTTGATATTGCACTAGTATTTTGACAAAAAACATGATGGTGATGCAGGTGGAAAATGTACCTATTTGTAGGCATACAAATTAACTGTCAATGCTTTGTTCACTTCTTCCATTTACATAATTGTACTTATATTTGGATCCTTGTTACAAAAAGAGTAATGACTTATACATTTTGTGATAATTTTATTTATGTTGAATATAGAACATGGGTGGTCACAAAGTTAGGAATAAGGAACCAATGTCATGGTCAGATGAGAATGAAACGCTTTTATCGAAATTCTGTACGAAAAAGTGAAATCAAACGCATTACAATGTTTTACATTCAATGAAAGACGAATGGGGGAGAATTAATAAAACCATGGTAGCTTCAACAAAAATGGACTACGACATAAATAGATTAAAGGGAAAGTGGAACCGCTTGCGTAAGAATCATCGCATGTTCTCTGAACTTTTGGGACGTACAGGTGTTACATGGGATCCAAATACTAACAAAGTTAATGTTGCAGAGGAAGTTTGGCAACACTTTTATGCGGTATAAATATTTTTTAAAGAATATTTTCGTCATTAGTTCTTTATCTTATCAATTGTATCCTCTTTCTAATGTGGCTTCTTTTTCAATGTAGATTAACAAGTCGGATTACAAACTGTTCAAAAGGGAAGGATGTAAGCACTACCACATTTTGGGGGAGATTTTTAGCGGGACTACTGCTACTGGAGGTTTAGGAAATGCCTCAACTCAACTTCCAAATACTTCAGAGGAAGAAAGACAGAAAGACAGTTAGAAGATGATTTTTTGAACAGAGGAGTGCATGTACATGTGGAAAATGATGATGAAATCGATGAGGTTTCAAACACTCGTCGGCGTGATGAAATTGGTACGTCAGGTGAACGCCGTAGTAAGGAACCTAAAATCAATAAAAGTGATAAACTCGAGGCCTGCATGGCACAATGGTCATCTACAGTTAGTATGAGGAATGAAGAAACTGAACTTAGAACACAATACCTAAAAGAAAAGCTTGCAAAAATACAAGAAAAATCGAATAATCAATCGGATAGTAAAGTTAGTAGTCCAGATCCTTATTCAAATGTTATATGCATGGATATCTTAAACAATATGGAAGGGGTGTCCAATGAGATTTATGTGAAAGAAATAAAGGCTTTTAAGGATCCCGATTTCAGGCCGTTTGTGAAGATGCCAAAGTAAGGAGAGGACCTGTCTTGGACTACTTTGATATGATTGTTGTTTTAATTTCTCTAGTATGTTGTTGTTTTCATTTGTGAAGTGGAAGGTTGAACCACTGTGTTATTTTCACAGCTCCAAGTACTTTTGTGAACTTACTTGGTGATTTACTGTTTTCATGTATGAACTTCGTGATAGTGTTGGTTGTAGAACTAAAGTTATTTTCTATTTTAATTTTTCAATGTTCTAGATTACTTGTTTTATATAAATCGATGATGGTTCTTATGACTTCTGATAATTATTGTGGGTATATTTTGTTCACGGTATGGATGATTATGTGAATACCGACGATTCCATTGATGATGATTCAAGTGATGATGATTTGTTATTCATGGATGAGTTTGATGCAAACTTTGATGATTTAAAGATGCTTAATATGATTGTTGTTTACAAAGTACCATCGGCAGGATACCTTGTAGGACATCATTTCTTACGGGAAAAATGTACATGCAAGAAATTCTAAATGGACATCCGGACGTATGCTATTGTAACTTTCGTATGCAGAAACACGTTTTCATGAATTTTTGTGATATGTTGAAAGAGAAAGAGTTGTTGGAAGATGGAAAAAAAGTGAGTGTCGAGAAGGGTGTTGCTATGTTTTTGATGATTATAGGGCACACTACACGATATAGTATTATTGGTGATAGATTTCAGCATTCCAACATCACGATACACAAATGGTTTAAACGAGTGATAATAGATGTTTGTTCATTTGGGACAGAGATAATCCGACCCACAAATCAGGATGTTGTGTATGAGTGGATTTTGCGCAAATATCCTTTCTTTAAGGATTGCATATGCCCAATAGATGGTACACATGTTACAGCTTGGGCACCTGCATCGAGACAAATATCTTTTCGTGGAAGGAAAATAAATATAACACAAAATGTGATGTTGACATGTGATTTCAATATGAAATTCACGTTTGTGTATTCTGGCTGGGAAGGCACTGCTAATGATTCTCAAGTATTTGTTGATGCAGTCACAAGAACATCGAACAAATTTCCAATGCCAACGGGAGGTATATTCTTGTACTTCAAATAATTATTGTGAATGTATCTACATTGTTCTACTATGTGAGTCGTATTATTATTTTACATTTTTGACAGATCAATTTTATCTTGTTGATTCTGGCTATCCAAACATACCTAAATTTTTTGCCCTTTATCAAGGCCAAAGATATCATCTGTGTGACTATATTGGACGGGGAAGACTACGTGGAAAGGACGAATTGTTCAACTATAGACACTCCTCGTGTCGTAACATTATTGAACGTGGCATTGGAGTATTAAATGCAAGATTTTCTATTTTGAAATTGATTACTAATTATCCTCTTAGTATACAAAGACAAATTTCTACTGCATGTTGCACAATACACAACTTTATTCGCTAGGAGACGCTTTATATAGGTTGTTCGCTGAGTATTCAGAGGAAAATATAGTGTTTCAAGATATACCGAAGTCAAGTCAAGATCAAGAAATCATACATTTTGATGCTAGTCAAACAGCTCAAATGTGACAAGTCAGTGATTAAATTGCTACACACATGTGGAACGACTACTCAAGACGTCGTAAATGACTCCGTAGATTTATTTTATATTTTGTGCAGTATCTGCTTGTTTTGTCATGACATGTAAATTTCTAATNATGACACGTAAATTTGTAACCGTATCGATTGAACTGTTTCATCAAATTTAATTTAAATTGTGTTTTTAATATCTTGAAAAAAAATTGATGTTTCACCAATTTCAAAATGTATATGTTATTTCATACTATATTAACATTAAACCGTTATTATTTATTGAAAAATCAAATTTTCTTGAATAAAATATTATTAAAAACAATTCTCAAAATTTCAAAGTAAGCGCGTTTTCCATTTTTATGTTTTCGGAAACAGTTTTTTAGAATGGCAAAAAGAACCCATTTTCAGAAATTTAAAAACAGACACTCAAAACACAAAATGAATTCAAAACTCAAAACATAAAACTGAAACACGAAGAGAACAACCCCTAAATGATTTGAGTTTATCCCTTGGTATTTCCATATTTCTATTTTGCATATTCACGATACACGTTATTTGGTTTTAGAAAAGAAAGTAGTTTTGCTGCATTTATATTGGAAAGGCAAACTGTTGCGGTTAGCACTTGAAGATGTACACTATATTTAAGTGCTCATGCAGAATATTTCCATATTAACTGAATAAACCCACTTGGTCATATTTCCTAATTTAGCATAATGTGATTAACCGACTCGACCTCTAATAAACAGCAATGGCAGTATTTGCTTTGACATCTTGTAGGAATAGTTTCAACTGGGTTTGAGACATAATAGTTTTGTATTCTCTAAACTGAGTTTGAGGCATAAGTTTCGAGAGTTAAATTATACATTTCAAAAGTTTAAGGACTAACTTGAAAACTTTTGAAACTTGCATCAGGTCAATTATTAATAATTTTGGGATGAAGATGACATAATTGTGAAGATTATAAGATAAATGACTAAAATTGTAGGAGAAAAGGACTCCGTTTGAAAAGGAATTTTCTTTTTTCTTTTCAAAGTCTTTTTTTTGAAACAAATTAAATAAGGATTTTGGCCTAAATTTTGTTCGATAAATATGTACCTTAGTCCAAAAATTGAAGTAGGCTTACAGGAATCCATTATATACATATCATACAAGCCAAAGGAGAGCTGAAAATGAGAGAAAGATCAATAAGCTAGGGTTTAAGGTTTTTACAAGAAGATTGTGAAATCTTGGTGTAAAATCTTCACCTTTTTCTCGCTTTCCTTAAATTCCGGTCATGGGCTTTAGCTCTGTTTAACAACCATTATTTCAAGACTATTTTTCTACATACTAATTTTCAGCTACACATTCACACAATAAAATATTGTCTATGTAAAGCAAAAATATTTTCCTACTTTTTAACCACACATTCTCCAAAAAATAATTATTCAAAAAATCCATTAATTTTACCCAAGTAACGGTTGTCGAATAGGGCCTTAATTCCTTCTGGTTTTATTATCTACCAAGGTGTGTAACTAAATATATAGTTAGGTTGAAAGGTTGCAACATTGTTTTGAACCCTAAAAAGTTATCAAATTTTAAATCTCCAATTGACGTTGTGAATTGTTACACTTTGATTCTTAATAGTTTGGATTAATTGGCCACTAGTCCATTAATTTGGAGAAATAATTATGCCTAGAAGTGAGTTATTTATTTATACCATGTTGTAAAACCTGCAATTTGAATAAAAAGTAGAGATACACTTTTATAGTTGTTGCGATCGTTAAAGGAATTCTATAGTTATTGAATGCTCTTGATTAAGGCTTATTCACATTCACATAGATATATGGTGGGTTAACTTAGTTGGTTACACGTAATTAATTGTTATAAAAATCGGTGATTGAGATTAAGGGGATAACTATGGTGAACTCATGAATGCTAAAACTTTAACAATCATATAAATATTTTAATTGTTGATTTATAATAATTGAAAGAAAAATATTAAGAAATTATACTTTTCATTGTCCTCATCGAATTGAAGTTAGAAGTAGTTGAACCAATAGTTAGGGTGACTTGCGAATGGGAGATTTCTTCTTCATGCAACAATTTAACATGTTGGGATACAGTTCACGTGCTCTACTCGATTAGGGTGATTTGCGAGTGAAATTATTTATCCCAACTATTATTCATTTAGAGATGAGACCAACTTGTAAATAATTTAAAGTTTTACACTATACTAGAAATTGCATGTTGTTGGTCACTCCAGATGAAGTGAAGAAATGTTTTTAGTATGATCCATCTTTCAGTATGATCTACATGTAGAAGATGATGATGACGACTGACAAGTACATTTTATGCATTTATTTGGGGTTCATTCTTATTCCATGATATAAAAATTGAGTGGATATCTACTTAATTTGTGTAATTGTAGGGAAAATCCCAACCTCGATGAGAAAAATGTTTACTTGGAGTTTAAATGGAGTTGATTTAGAGCAATTGAAAATTAGCCGGATTGCAATGGATCAATTGGAAGTATTTATGGAGCATCCAGTAAAATTTCGTAAGTTTTAGAAGAGAAATTCAACATTTGAAAATTTCGGGAACTAAATTTCAAACTTTCAAATCTTGATCGAATCAATTATTGATGATTTTGGGATGAAGAGGACTAAATTACAAATATTAGAAGATGAAGGACTAAAGTTGTGTGCTCCGTTCCCAAGGCAACAAACTTTCCTTCAGATAAAGACTCAAGAAACATAAACAAAATAGAAATCTCAGATGGTAAAAGATATTTTGAGATTGCAAATCAAGGAAGAAGCTGCTAGGGTAGCGACGCCACATAATCATCAGAACGAACAACTTAAAATCGATGAAGGAGATTTGCCAATTCCATTATTCTTGACTTCTGGTAGTCGTGCCTTACTCCAATATTGTATATCCAGATTACGGGATGAATAGCATTCAGATAAAGACTTATTTAATCAACTTAACCATGAAAATCCTCCAGTTCTACGGGTTATCTATTGAAAATTCGAATGCAGATTTCTTAAGATCCCTAAGGATCTACCGAATTTTTGATTCTCCAGTATTAATGAAAATGCAATCAAACTTTGGTTATTCTTTTGTACTTTAAGAGATGTGTTGTTAAACCAACCACTGCATTGAGATGTTGAAGTTATATAGCAAATAATAAAGTATTAGATCAAGGGAGAATGTGAGAAGATTACAATAGATCCTATAATTTTAGTAATCATAAACCACATTACAAAATTGTACAGAAGAGTCTAGTATTTATAGGGAACATGTAGGGGACATTCAAACCCTTTTGGTAGAGTTGTTGATGAAGTAGAATGCCAAAACAACCGATTCCAAGACGAAATAGGAGAGAGAAAATCGAAAAAAATGAAACATAGGTAGTGGCATCTTGCTGTTGAAAAACAGCAAGCCAGTGCCTAGGTGCTGCGACAATCCAAAATTTTCCAAAATGCTTCCAATGATGTTCTTCTCAATTCCGAACTCTACTTCAAGTCCAATATCATTTCCAACTCCCAATGGGCATTTAAAATAGAACTTCAACTCGATATAAAACTTTAATAGTATTCCAAATTTGAATTCTTTATGACGTGCACTTTAATTAGAATTTTTCAATACGTCAAACACTTCAACAAAGGAAATCGAGTCACACCGAAATTCCAACAATCTTCACCTTGACACGAATTTCATTCAAGGAATGAACAGATTTCTTCAACAGCAATTAAAAAATTAACTTCTCCAATAAAACACAATATTCCATCTCTTCCAATGAATCCAAGCACTACTCTTGTAGAATTATCTCAGATTCCCAAAAAATATAAAATGATTTTAAAATTCACCAAATTGAGCTGTAACACATTCCAAAATAGAATCAAACCCAAATACTTTTAACGAAAACCCCTTGCTATATTATACATCTTCTACTATGCCGAAACCAGGCTCAACAAAATCAGCATCCACATACATTTTACCACTGGGTCCATCCCTAACAATTGAATACAATGGTACCGTAGGTGATGGTGGTAAAGAGGTATTATCCATGTCTACTAAACTCCACTGAGTAGTAATCTTCAAATTCGACCTTTTACGAGCTCCTAAAAGTATTCTACCAAAGTAAATGTCCACCACAGTACTGAACCTGTGCTGATTGACTCTTCTGAATTCTGCACGATCCTGCAAGATGTATAACTGAGACCTCTTCTGTCCCTCCAATACCTTGACACCCTTACAAACCTTCAAAGTTCTACCTCCACCAAAGAACTCATAACCCTTTGAATCAATGATAGAAAACGAGATGAGATTTTTCTTCAAATTTGGAACACATCGAGCCTGTCCAAGTGTTCTAATTTTCCCATCCAATAGCTTCAATCTGATCGTGCCAATTCCAGAAACCCGACAAGGTGTGTGACATCCCATTACCACAATACATTTGGAAACAGTTTCATATGTAGTAAACAAGTCCTTATTAGGACATATATGAAACACCCTCGTTGAATCCAGAATCCAATCCTCATCTGGTTTAGACTCCATATTAGAAATAGCCACGAGATCTCTACCACTTACAACATTCTCCGTGAGGTCTGCTTCGCCTGAAATATCTGAATATGTACTTGCAGCCATCCTTTCTTTATTCTGCAATTAATATCAATCATTCTTCATGTGCCCCTTCTTCTTGCAGTGGTTACAAATCTGATTACTGAACTTAGACTTCGTTCTATCCCTTCCAGAACCACCATGAGCAACCAGGCCTTCTCCATCTTTGGCCTCAAAAACCAAATGCTTCATCTTCTCTTTTAAATACAAAGAATCATACACCTCCTCTATGATGAGAGTATCATGGCTATACAAGATCATGTCTCTAAATGAAGAAAATGTAGCGGCAACGAACACAATAAGATCAATGCCAGATCTTTTTCATCATACTCTACTTTTAAAGTTTTCAAATCAGTGACAATCTCTTTAAATACAGTCAGGTGATCTTCCAATGATCTTCCTTATGCCATTCGATGAGAGTATAAACACTGTTTAATGTTCAATTTGCTTGTCAGACTTTTAGTCATGCACAATTAATCTAACTTCAACCATAAAGAAGCTGCTGAATTCTCCTTCAAAATGTCCTAAAGAATGGTATTCGATAGATGAAGATGAATGTGATAAACTGCCTTCTTATCCCTCCGTAATTTCTTCTCCACGGCCAAAGTTGCAAACATCTTATCAATACCCAACAACGAATCATCCAAATCCAGTTGTGCAAATACTGCACATATCTTAACCTGCCATAGCGAAAATCTAGTGCTCTGACCTAAAAATGGAATGTCATACTTCATGGAAACCATCACGAACAAAAAACCTCGAACAAATCAAACATTGTGCTCTTGCGGAACTGCTGAACCTATGCTTTGATACCACTTGTTGTGAAACCAATCATCGGATTGAGATGCTAATGTTATATAGCAAATGATGAAGTATTATATCAAGCAAAATAATAATAAAGACAAGAAATACGGTAGAGAAATTAAGAGATTTTATTGACTCAATAATAATGGAGAAATGGAGAAAATTACAATGCATTCTATAATTCTATTAATCATATATTTTACATTACAAAATTGTATAGAAGAGCCTAGTATTTATAGAGAACATGTAGGGAATGTCCAAACCCTCTTGGTAGAGTTATTGATGAGTAGAGTGCCAAACAAATTGAGTCCAAAACGAAATAGAAGAGATAAAATCGAAAAAATGGAGCAGAGGCAGTGGCACCTAGGCGCCAGCCTTGCTATTGAAAAACAGTAAGCCAGCTCTAGAGCCTAGGCACTGCGACATCCCAAAATTCCCAAAATACCTCCAATGATGTTCTTTTCCATTTCGAACTCTTCTTCAAGTCGAATATCAATTTTCAACTCCCAATGGACATCCAAAATAGAATTCCAACTGGATATAGAACTTCAATAGTATTCCAAATTTGAATATTTCATGACGTGCACTTCAATTAAAAATTTCAATACATCAAACACTTCAACAAAGGAATTCAGGTCGCGCTCAAATTCCAATAATATTCACCTTGACACGAATTCCATTTAATGAATGAACATGATTTTTCAACAATAATAAAAAAACTTCTCCAACAAAACACAATACTCAACCTCTTCCAATGAATCCAAGCACTACTCTTGTAGAATTATCTCAGATTCCCAAAAAATATATATAATAATTTTAAAATTCACCAAACTCGGCTGTAACACTCTCCAAAATAGAATCATACCCAAATGCTTTTAACGAAGGCCTCTTACTAGATTATACACCATCTGCTACATTGAAAGCCTGCTTAACAAATTCAGCATCCACATACCTTTTACCACCGGATCCATCCCTAGCAATTCAATACAATGGTACCAAACTAAATATCCATCCCTAGGTGATGGCAAGGTGGTATTATCCATATCTTCTGAACTCTACTGAGCAGTATTCTTCATATCCGATCATTTACAAGCTCCTAAAGGTATTGTACCAAACTAAATATCATCCACAATATTGAATATGTGCTGATTGACTCTTCTAGATTCTGCACAATCCTGTAAGTTGTATAACCGAGACCTCTTTCTTCCCTCTAATATAACCGGGTACCCTTACAAACCTTCAAAGTTCCACTTCCACCAAAAAACTCATAATCCTTTGGATCAATAATAGACAACGAGATAAGATTCTTCTTCAAATTCGAAACATGTCGAGCCTGACCAAGTGTTGTAATTTTCCCATCCAATAGCTTCAATCTGACCGTACCAATTTCAGCAACCCGATAAGGTGTGTTGTCTCCTATAACCACGACACATTTGAAAATAGTTTCATATGTAGTAAACAAGTCCTTATTAGGACATATATGAAACACACACGCTAAATCCAGAATTCAATCATCATCTGGTTTAGACTCAATATCAGAAATAGCCACAAGATCTTCATCACTTAGAACGTTTTTCGCGAGGTCTGCTT
>CAIGRB010079996.1:25760-35774 GCA_903798255.1 Fraxinus quadrangulata | reverse complement strand
TTTTTTTTTTTTTTTAATGCAAATTAAAGATTTGAGATCAAGTGGGTCGGGTTGGTTTTCTTGATAATCATATTTCAAAAACAATTTAAAAGACAAAAAAAAAAAATAATAATAATATATATATATAATTGAATGGTCATGGTAAAATATTATATAAAATTGAGTGATCATAGTAAAACGTTATATGAAATTGAATGGTCAATAAAGTGACCGTGGTGACATTAAGTTTAAAATTGAATTGTCATGGTGAAATAAAATTAAATTGTGTGGTCATGGTGACATTAAATATAAAATTGGTTGGGTTCCAATGAATTTAATCCATTTACTTTTACTCCAAGTGTTTAATCGAATATGACTTGATAACCTCGCTTTTGTTGTTTCCAAATTTCCAAAACCCTGAAAACTAGTCATAATCTTGAATGCACGCCACAAATAATATATTTCCCGTGTTCCACTAAATTAGGTAAATTAGGACACAAAGATGGGGATAGTATTTCCCTTAGTCTCTTTCACACTCGTAAATTTATTTTATAATTTGCTATATGATCATTTTAAATCACACATTCACATAATAATATGTTCTAAATAAATACTAAAAAAAAATTCTTTACTTTTTAATCATACATTTTCCTAAATATCAATATTTATAACTCTTTTCTTCTACAATAATAATTGTCAAACTGACTCTTAGTCCAAACAAATGAGTGGATGTTTACGTTTTGATGTGAAAAGTTCTTGGATTAAATTTCCAATCTCCAGACCACTTTTCGACTTTTTATTTTTCAATTAAGAAAAAAAATAATTATTATATATGGTAATTGAATTGAATTCCATTAGGAAAGAGTTTGAGTGACATAACACAAAATCTGTATCAGAAGGATATATTTTTGTGCAGTAATTTTCATTATTAACAAAAAATTCACTCTATTGTGGAATTTATCGATGGATATTAGTGATGAATTACTTGCGGTTAAATTTCATTTTTTCAATAAATATAACTTTGAAATGAATAAAATATGGAAAATATCATTTTTAACTTGTGGTATTATTTCTAGTATCTCTCTGCGTGTTAGAAAGGAAAATGTTATTCATCACCAGTAACATTACGCACCAGTTTAAATGACAATTATATGATATTAAATGATAAATTTTTTAAATGTAAAATCACGTGTCTCATTTAATTGAACTTATAAAATGTAGCTAACCAGATTTTATAACACTACTAATGATGGAAAGCATTATTACGTTAGAGATAAGAATTTATCGAGAATAACATTATTTTAAATGACAGAAGAAAGCTGCCTCCCCCATCCATCTAGAATCTTTTCTTTTTCTTTTTTCAGCAGCAGTTCATAATTTCAGTCTTGTGGTCTTGGTCTTCAATTTTACAATTTCCTCGAAAGCTTCACCATAGGAATAAAATGGATTTTTCCATTTGTATAGAAAAATCACCCTGAAAGTTCAATAGAAAACTCAAATAGAGGTGGCCTCACGTGAAATCAAATATTATAAATGCGCCTCACCTGAGTTGTGTGTGTTCTATCAATTTTCTGTGTACATAGTTTTCTGTACATATAGCAAAACTGTAATAAAATATAGTTGCCAATTATTTTTAAAATGGATAAAAAGTTATAGGTTACATAAAATATATGATTGAAAACGAATTCGGAAAAAAATGTGTTATCAAAAATTGGAACCAAACATGGCTTAATTTTCTTATGGAAGTAGTAAGACAATCAATTTCTTAACTATGTCATTATATTCAAACTCGGCTTTAAACTAATAGAATTTGAACGTGGTAAACAAAATTCTTACGTGAAACAATTTCAGCCATTAAGTTGGAATGGAACTTGCACATGATGGGCGGAATGTGGATTGTGTGGATTTTATTTCTCCCAATTTGATTTAATTTAATGGTATGTAACATGTTTTTGGTCATTGCTAAAAATTCTAGAAGGGGTTATTCCAACTAACAAAGAACTTGTTCTGAATAGGATTTCGTTCATCACGTTCAAGTTCTGTTAATTTTTAAATAAGGTGAAAATAGTGGAAAATGGAATAAATAAGTGAAAAAGGACCGGAATGAAAGTTCAGGGACCAAGTTGTAAATAATCCATAGATGTGACGGGCGATGGAATGAAGATTTGTGAGTGTTAAATGTCAATTGAATGAAGGAAGGAGTCAAATGGATGAAATATAGCCAAAACATGATCACATATCAACTTTCAAGCTGAAAAGTTTTACACCATTTTTCAGCCTCATATTGAGACACTCTTTTGACATGGTAGACGATTGAATTTGAAGTTTAAATATGAATTAAAATTGTAGCAATTTGAGTTGGCTTCCCAACGTATCTTAAATCACCTCAATCGAATATCAGGAAAGAAAATTATGACCAGAATACTAAAATCTGTCCGACGGTTCCATGCGCCCGCATGGATTTATAACCATGCGACCGCATGGATCATTTATGGGCAAAAATCTTCTATTTTCGAATTTTTACTTAATCACTTATGGAAACTTTTTGGATGCATTTTTCTCGACCTAAATTAAACTAGAAGAGGGAAAATGTCTCATTCATCATCGGGGTCACTTTTTTTATTAATTTTCTCTCAAAAACTTCATGGAAGACTAAAAAAACTTGGTGAAACAAGGGAGGAATTCATTCTGATTCGGTGATTTCACGTTATTTATTTATGCTTTTTTGTATTTATTTTGCTAATCACTTCTAGATCTAAATTCTCATCTTTATGAGTTAATTGTGAAATTGATTTAACATGTATTAAGTGTTTTTATAGAATCAATCTCGTTTTTTCTATCGAACAATTGAACTATGTGTTGAATTTCTATTTCATTAAATTTATTGGTGGGGTTATCTACTTTCTTATGCTATATGTATATGAATGATTTATAATCTAATTTCAATAGATAATTGTGATAATTGTTAAGAGAATCTAGAATTTAGGAGTAAAATTATGAATTATATTGATCTTGATTGCTAAATTTTTCGATTAGAGTACCGTGATGAAGGTCTCTAATTGAGTCATCAATTTGAATAAACGATGTTGAACGATTTGATCCGAGTGAGGGAATTCCAATGCTTCACTGCCTTAAATGACTAAATTTTATCTCTTTTTTATATTAAGTTAATTGATCAACAATTTAACTCTCCTGCAAATTTAAAAGGACAATTCACCCCATTTTCAAACCTTAGACAACTTTTCTCTCTCCCTGTGGATACGACACCCCAAATCTACATTACAATACCGCACAAATCTTTGGACTTAATCAGATATCATATTAAGATCTGTGGTTTTATATTAAAAGGTTAACATTGCTAAGAGGTGTAACTCAAACTTTTATATGTTAGTCTATATATTTTTTCATTATTCGACGCATACTTTTACGATTTTGGTGGTATCTGAATTGAATCTTTATTGATTTTTCATATGTTTTTTTGTTGTTTTAGGATAAAACCTTGATCTTGAGTATATTGATGATTAATAAGAAGAAAACAAGGGGAATCCATGCACTTTGGGAAAAAGAAAAATGCAAATAAATAAGTAATGAACTGAATAAGCGAAATATGTGAAGAAATTAGAATATTAAATTTGTTTGCAGATATTTATATTATGAAAATTATATACCATTGGAACAGTTAGGAGTTCAACGCATTTTACTAAATGTTTGAGACTTAATCAAGACATTTGGTGCATCTTCTGTTTCATACACCTACTTTTTCTGATTTTTTTTTTTTATGTATTTTTTCTTTATTTGAAACATTATTTCCCTTAATATTTCTAAATGACCTATGTAACAAGTTTTCGGTTGATAACTCACAAGTCAAATGACCATATGGCACTAAGTTTTAAAAACCCTTGCAGGTTTAATTACTCAAGTTATAAATGCTACGAAGATAAATTTTCTAATAAAAGTTTTTTTATGCCTTGATTAGTGCAGTATCTCTCATTTAACGCAAATTCAAGTAAAACGGCCTCTAACTTGAGATTTTGACTCAATTGCCTCCTATTGACCTTAGATAATCTACACAAGATTTTTAATTTCACACATGAAATTCCTATTTATCTCAACATTTTCTACAACAGTGAAATTTCCCAAAACTATTCTAAATTTAGTGCAAGAATGTAAAATTTAGTGGTTTTTTGTTTAACATCTATGGTCCACTATTTCAACATATTCAATTATGACATCAACTCATTCCCACACAATGCTTAACTTAATTCATGTGCTCAATATACATCAAATTTCACATGAAAAAGTAAAAAATAATCTAAGTATGCAATTTATTCACCATTCATAGATCGATTCATAACTCAATATATTCATCATTGATGTCATGCCAACTAACTCTTACAAGCACACAAAATGAACTTTTTTTAACTAAAAAAAAAAATTCAGCTTTTTCACCCCTAAACTTAAATTAGACATTGTCCTCAATGTCTTTAATCCTAAATTCGTATATAAATAAAGCAATAAAATCACACAAAAACACATAAAAAAAATAAAAACTCATGATTTCCATCCCCAAACTTAAATTTTACATTGTCCTCAATGTCTTTAATCCTAAATTCGTATATAAAGGGTGTGGAAGAATGTGAAGAAAAGACTCCCTTGATATGGCTTGTAATTCAATTATTAGATTTCCTATTATTTCCGTTGGCTCATTGGTCAATATTGGTTTAAATAGACCGCGACATCATATTCATGAAAAATCAAATAAAACATTAAAATTAAATAATTGGAACAAGTGATACGTAACTCTAACATTTAATAAACCAACTAATATATTGAAACCTACCGGGAAACGAGGTATGGATGATGAGTCACAAATAAATTTAAAATACATCAAACTATCTTAAAACTCAAAAACAGAATAAATAAAAAGGAAAAAAAAGTTTGGGTTGCCTTCCAAGAAGCGTTTTTTTTTATAGTCTTAAGCTCGACTTTGCTAATGAATCACGGGCACCTAAAAAATGCTTTGGATGTCTTGCCCATTTTCCTTCGTTTGGCTTTGATCCATTTTTCATTTAGTCACCAAACTTTTATCTTGCTCTTTTCGATGTAATATTACTTTTCTATTTCATCCGATTCAATTTCACTTATGCAGACTTCCACTCCTACATCGGGCTTAATCACAAAATCAATTTTTAGATAATCAATATAGTCGAAAAAATGTAAGTTGATTTCATTCCCATTGATTGCCACATCCTCATTTAATTCCGCTATGATCAACACGTCATTCTCTTTAATCCATTCTTCCATAGTCAATAAATCTTCAGGTTAAATGATCGGTCCACAATCTAAATCCACAGACAATGAGAAGTCGGTCCTGTTGACTTCTTCGAATGAATTTTACCCCCATTGTTGAAATCATTCCCAGTATATGAAATCTCTCATAAGCATATCTTTTTCATCCAACTTGGCAAGTTCTATAAAGCACCGTGTAACAGTTTTCACATTTTGAATATCCTCCAAAGATATCTGACAATCCATGTAGAGATTTGTCATAGCAAATTTTTTGTTACTTTACCAATGTCGGAATCATGCATAATTATCTAAAAGGTACAAAGATAGAATACCAATACAAGATATATTAAAACTGTAGGGGGTTAGTTAAATGATATAAAAAGGAAAGCAAAGAAAATTAAATAACAAATAAAATCAAATAACATTTAAAAATAAAATAAACTAAGACTAAAAGTAAATAGTCCCCACCAGCGGCGCCAAAAACTTTTTGCATTTTTTATATCGCAAGTGTATGATATCGTAACAAGTAATATAGTGGATCTTTGAGTCCGAATTATCGTTCTCATAAGGACTATACTTTAGACCTTAATTAAATTTTTCTAACTCCTATATGATTAAAGTAAACAAAGATTTACGCGTTGATGTAAATTTTTTATTTAAACGGTTTAAATTAATTACAATGCCTATAAAGATTTGTTGAGATTTTAAATAATGGATGGAAATTAATGATGAACAATTTTATCTATTGATCACCTTTAAGTCCTAATTTAAGATTCAAGAACCTAATGTAGTGTTCGATTGAATTCTTCTATGGTATTTACCCCGCTCAAGTTCTCATTGAGCCTATTTAACTATTTCAATCTCATATCTGTGAATCTACCTTAGTTAAACGAAATATTAGTTCTAAGAATTCATGTATGATCGCAATATTTAGTATATGTATCTTTACACATTATACTAAATTACCGGATGTCACTATATGGTCCAAGTCTCAAACTCACATCTCAATTCGTAAAAGATCCACAAAGTCATCAAATTAGTGATCAAGTAATTTAATGTATTAAATTCATAATAAAATCAACACATGAATGAGAAAATACCAAGAATCTTGAATAAAAAACATAAAAAGGTTTCATATCGATTATATCGTTCGCCATAATATAAAGTTTAGCTACTCATACTAAATGAAGAAGAAAAGAAAGAAGTTATTGAGTACATCACCGGATTTTGAATATAGATGTAGAAAAAGAAATAAAACTTGCACCATGATCTTCTTCTTTTTCTTCTTCCAGACAATGCTTCAAAACTTGAATTCGTTGATGTTTCCTCCTTTGAATTGTAATATTCAATCTCTAGTTGTATCTTTATTTTCTCAATATGAAGAACCCTTAAATTGTGTGAAACTCTTGTATTTATACTCATCCCCACGTTTGTGTCGAATATAAGGTTTTTATGGGCTTTAAAACGAGTCAAAACGCTGTAACCCTAAAAGGGCGGTACATCACCTAAGCGCTAGGAGGTAGCGCCGCGTTCCCTTCCTGTGTAGCACCTAGGCGCTATGAATGCAGTGCCTGGGTGCTACGTTTCTATTTTTGCTATCTCTTCGTAGTGCCGAGCGCTGACCTGCTGTCCAAACTCTGTGTCTGTTTCAGTATTTTTATCGTAACTTTTTCTCCCAATATGTGATTAAATCGTTTCAAAATGCATTGGAACAATAACACAAAGGGCTACAACTTTATTAGAAATATCTCTTTTTCAAATCGAACGTTTGCAAGGTCACAAATGGGTCTCAATCTCCGGCTAAAAATCTGGAATATTTTTGTGCGGTTGAAAATTGATTTTTGAAAATATTTTGGTCATATTTCTCTCATTTTGATTTCTAATTGTATCCAATTGATCCCTAGCATTCTCCAATTTTCATTGTGAGCCCTGACACAACTTTTGAGTATTTGCACTTTAGCTCCCAAACTTTGGATATTTCCATTTTTCATCAATTTTCACTTTTTCTCCAATTCCTCATCAAGCATAAATTTTTACATACAAAAAGGCAATATAACATAAAATATGTATAATTTTATCGAAATGACAATAAAATATCATCATTTAGGGTCTCAAATAAGTGTAGAAACTACACTTATCAAGAGCCTATTACATGTTCAGAGGCAGTTATTTGCAGTGATTCTAGCATATGGATGATTGCTATGCAGGATGAGATGGAGTCATTAAGCAAAAATAATACTTGGGATCTGATGAAATTACCTAGAGGTAAAAAAGGTTGTTTCGCTGCAAATGAGTGTTCAAAAAAAGGAAGGCATATCAGAGATTGAAAATGCTAGATACAAGGCTAGATTGGTTGCAAAGGGCTACAGTCGGATTCCAAGTGTTGACTTTACATATATGTTCTCACCAGTTGTGAAGCATAGTTCCATCCGGGCTTTACTTGGAGTGGTGACTAAAAATGACTTGGAGCTTGAGCGGATGAATGTCAAGACAACATTCTTACATGGAAAACTTGAGAAGAGCATCTACATGTAACAATTAGAGGGGTTCATAGTCTGGAACGAAAGACTATGTGGTTTGTTAAAAAAGACCTTGTATGGACTAAAGCAGTCACTGAGGCAGTATTATAAGAGGTTTGATTCATTCATAACTACTCATGATTTCTTCATATGTAATTATGATAGTTGTGTGTACTTCAAAAAGGAAGATAATGGATCGACTACATATTTGTTATTATATGTTGATGATATGCTCATAGCAGCCAAAAATAAAATAGAGGTTAGAAAAGTGAAGTTTCAACTCATCAAGGAGATTGATATGAAGGATTTGAGTGCAGCAAAGAAGATTTTTGGTATGAAAATCTCGAGAGATAGAAATGCTGGCATATTGTATTTGAGTCAGAAGGGATACATTGAGATGGTATTTGAAAGATTCAATAAGGTGAATTCGAAAATTGTCATACTCCTTTGGCTGCCCACTTTAAATTATCATTTAGCTTGTGTCGTCATTCAAATGAAGACATTGATTACATGTCTCGAGTTCCTTATTCTAGTGCAGTTGATTTGCTGATATATACTATGATTTGTACAAGACCTGATTTGGCACATGCAGTTAATGCAGTTAGTAGAGATACATGGCAAATCCTGGCAATGAACATTGAAAAGTAATGCAGTGGATCTTCAGATATTTGAGAGGCTCCTCTAATGCTTGTTTGCATTTTAGTAGAAATTTAGATGGAGTCATTGTGTATGTAGATCAAATTATGCAGGAGATCTTGATAAGAGAAGATTACTTATAGGGTAAGTGCTTACCTTTAGAAGTTGTGTTATCAACTGAAAAGCTTCTTTGCAAAATACAGCAGTTTTGTTTACAACGGTAGCAAAATACATGGTCATTACAGAGCATGTAAGGAGGCTATGTGGCTAAGAGAATTGATTAGTGAAATCAATAAAAACTTGCAGATGTCTACAATATTTTGTGATAGTTAGAGTGCAAATTTCTTGACTAAGAATCAGATGTTTCACGAGAGGTATCATTTTGTGTGTGATGTGATTGCTCGTGGTAATATTGTAGTGAACAAGATTGATATCAAGGATAATCCTGCTGATATGATGACAAAATCACTTCCAATGCTAAATTTGAATATTGGTTGAACTTAGTGGGTGTTTGTCATTAATTTAGTCAATTGAGACTTGTTTGGAAGAGGAGGAATGTTGTTTACTTAGAGACGTGTCATGAATTTCTTGTGATGAAATTTGTTTCAAAGTGGAGATTTATTGTGGTATGATCCAAATTTCATATAATTTGGGTTTAATTGAATAAAAGAAATCTAAAAAGTTTGGCTTTTGAGAGTCATAATTAATGAAGATCAAATTTTATCAAAAATTGAGAGTTTGGCCTGAAAAAGGATTTTGAGATTAATAAAACAACTTAGAAAAAAAAAAAAAAAAAAGAAAATAATAGAGGGCCCGGCGCTGCAGTGCTGGTACCCCTAATCAACATAGAGGGGGGAGCTGCAACACCGGTCTTGGCGCCTAGAGTTTAATTCCTTTTTTTCCTAGAGGGTATCGAGATCTTGATATTATAAACACAATTACGTTTGATTATAGTAGGTTTTTTCTCTCTGCTCGTGGTTTTTTTCCATATTGGGTTTCCACGTAAATTTTGGTGTTTATTTTCTTCTTGTTTATTTTATTATCGTCATTAACTTACGATCCAGAAATCATATCAGGGACAATGGCCGATGAGAAGGCAAAAATGTTGAACTGGAGGCCTAAAAGAAACCATGTTATTGTGCGGTGGCTAAACCCCAATGCCGGTAAGTTTAAACTCAATTAATCACATGGGACATTCAAGGGAAATCTGGGAATTGTTTCAGTTAGAGGCACAATAAGAGACTATCAATTAAACCTCTATTTGACTTATTTTGAAAAATATGGTGTTGCAACGAACATTGGGGCTGAATTGTTTGCACTAAGCACAAGAATCCTTTTGCTCAGTTGTAATGAATTCCTATATACAATCCACGTGATTTAGGCTCTTTATAAAACTTGAGTAAAGCAGAACACTATATAGCATTGTGAGAATATCAAAGTAAAATGATCTAGATTATTTTTTATACTCATTTCTATTGATTTTAGTAAATTATTAGCACGTGCCCATGATTTTTCCGAATTTGAATTTCTACGTCAAATGTTGTGTTCTTATGTGATTCTTTTCATCTTATTTTATTTTCTTAACTTTAAT